>SJXQ01012399.1:2262-77876 GCA_006408695.1 Aepyceros melampus | reverse complement strand
AGTCCTGTGGCCATTGCTGAGTTTTCCAGATTTTCTGGCATATTGAATGCAGCACTTTCACAGCATCATCTTTCAGGATTTGGAATAGCTCAACTGGAATTCCATCACCTCCACTAGCTTTGTTTGTAGTGATACTTTCTAAGGCCCACTTGACTTCACATTCCAGGATGTCTGGCTCCAGATGAGTGATCACACCATCATGATTATCCAGTCATGAAGATCTTTTTTGTGCAGTTCTTCTGTGTATTCTTGTCACCTCTTCTTAATATCTTCTGCTTCTGTTAGGTCCAGACCATTTCTGTCCTTTATGGAGCCCATCTTTGCATTAAATATTCCATTGGTATCTCTGATTTTCTTGAAGAGATCTCTAGTCTTTCCCATTCTGTTCTTTTCCTCTATTTCTTTGCACTGATTGCTGAGGAAGGCTTTCTTATCTCTTCTTGCTATTCTTTGGAACTCTGCATTCAAATGCTTATATATTTCATTTTCTCCTTTGCTTTTTGCTTCTCTTCTTTTCATAGCTATTTGTAAGGCTTCCACAGACAGCCATTTTGCTTTTTTGCATTTCTTTTCCTTGGGGATCATCGTGATCCCTGTCTCCTGTACAATGTCACGAACCTCATTCCATAGTTTATCAGGCACTCTATCTATCAGAGTCTTTTAGTGTAAACCAAATGAAGACTAAAAATATCATATGATTTTTAATTGGAAAAATATTTAAAAAATAAACTTTTCACAGGGTTTGCAATTCCTAAACTATGTTTCTTCCACTTCAATCTAAAGATCATAAATATGTTTCCTACTATGATTGTGGAAATGGGAGTGGAGAGAGGAGAAAACGGTGCATCTCTGTCCTCCAGGAGCCATTCCTGGGGTGATAAATGTGGCAGAAAGTGTTTTTCAGACTGTCTTGTATGAAAATATATTTCCTTATTAATTATAATGATGAGAATAACCACCCAACAATATAATGATCATGATGATGAGATCTGGCATTTACTGAAATCCTATGACTTACCTCTTGACCTATCGAAACCAAATCCTTCATGATGAGTCTATTATTTCTTATCTGCCTGTGAAGAGGAGGAATCACAGGGTTTGCGATTCCTAAACTATGTTTCTTCCACTTCAATCTAAAGACCTAAATATGTTTCCTACTATGATTGTGGAAATGGGAGTGGAGAGAGGAGAAAACGGTGCATCTCTGTCCTCCAGAGGCCATTCCTGGGGTGATAAATGTGGCAGAAAGTGTTTTTCAGACTGTCTTGTATGAGAGTATATTTCCTTATTAATTATAATGATGATAATAACCACCCAACAATATAATGATCATGATGATGAGATCTGGCATTTACTGAAATCTTATGACTTACCTCTTGACCTATCGAAACCAAATCCTTCATGATGAGTCTATTATTTCTTATCTGCCTGTGAAGAGGAGGATAAGATTTCCAATTTTGTTTCTCCCCAATTGTATATCATACGGAAGCTCAGTGAATGTGATACATGAAAAGTAAATGTGCTGCTCTGTTGAACCAGTTGAAAGCCTCAGTCCTCTCACTGTTCTCCACAGATGAACTACATGGCAAGGGCCTCTCAGCTCAGCCATAGAAGCAAGTGATTGTATGTATGTATGTGTGTGTATGTGTGTGTGTGTGCATGTGTGCACATGAGCCAGTGCATAAATTATCAAAGGATTCAAAGATGCATAGCAAGTGTATGGCACATCATTTTAAAATTTTAAAGAAATATATCTTCAATTTAGCTAAAGATTAATATAAAGAATAATTTATTTACTTCAAATTTTGTAACAACTCTATGCTTTGGTCATTGATGGATTTGATAATTTGAGAAAATTATGTTAATTTTTATTTCACTTTAAGAATGGCTCTATTCCAATATAGTCATTTGTATTTTTAATACATTTACTAAATTTATTTTTAGTGGTTTTTTTTTTTTTGAGAGATAGTTTATCTCACGGACACAAAACTAAACAATTTCTGGTGTAGAGATTTTAGCAACCTAAGAGCAATTTAGTAAGTACTTTCCTCTTTTCCCTATTTCTCTCCTCTTTTCCCTTTTTCTCTCCTCATGAACCAAAGTGATGGTTGTATGAATAAATAAATAAAATGTGCAATTAATTTTTATGCATTTTTACTGGAGCTAGATTTCAGGCTGACTCGAGGGCAATTAAGGAAGAGAGCATGACCAACAGTCTCTTTGTTAGTGCAGTATTAAATAAGATTATGACCGCATTTGACTGCTCACACTTAGAGCAACATAGTCTCCTATAGTGATTAAATGCTTCTAAATATCACAATATTTACATGAAATATTAATATAATTTTAATTGTAAAAAGTTTATGTTATTACTGAGTATATTTCTTCACAATTTATCAGCAATTTATTTCATGAGTAGTTTATTTTAAAATCTTTTGTTGTTGTTCATTCTCTAGGTCAAGTATGATTCTTTGCAACCCCATGAACTATGCACACCAGGCTTCCCTGTCCTTCACTATCTCCCAGAGTTTGCTCAAACTCAAGTACACTGAGTCAGTGATGCTATCTAACCATCTCAGATTCTATTGTCCCCTTATCCTCCTGCTCTCAGTCTTTCCCTGCATTACACAGTAGTGTCATTTATATAAAATATATAAATATAAAGTATATTTTTCTAGTATATAAAATCTAATTTTTATATTGCTATACTCTGTGCTAGTTAAATGCTTAAATAAACATTTTCTAAGATATTAAGATCATTTGCTATTTAGTTCATATTTTGTTTTGGCTTCTATACTTTTATTTGTCTTGATATGAAAACAAGATATCTTGAAAATACATTTAAACATTATTTGTCACAATTTTGGGGGCAATTTCACTATACTTGAATACTGGAAACACACACACACACATGCACACACACACACACATTCAGACCTCTGTATATCCCACAGGGGAAGATCCATGACACTATAACTACTGGAAAACTATGGAATTACAACTTGATAATAGCAGAAAGATGCCCATGCAAAAGACACGTGGGATCATATTCACATTCTGATGAATCTTATCTTCAGAAATGATACACACAGGTATACTTCATTGCCTCTAAGTCTCACCTATTTAAAACTTAATTACACTGGCAAATACAATTTAAATAACTTTCTTGCATGAGATTGTTATTCCCTCAGGAAAAAAAATTCTTATTACAAATAAAAGGCTGAAAGGTAGTGTCATCAGTAAGAAGGAGAACCCTCCCTTCCTCCCCTCTTCCTTTCTCCCATCCCTCCTTCCTTTCTTTGTTCAAAATTATCTGTGCCCTGAAAACACAGTGGTTTTTTTTATAGATAGCTCACTGAGTATTTATTTAAACTATGACTATATATTAGAAATTTAAAGGAAAAAATTACTTAATGGCACATTTGCTATTTGCTCATGGCTATTTCAAAGGAAATATAATATTTTAAAATATAGAAATTTCTACTAGCCAATTTTACTGGATTAGTGGAGTTAGGCCATTAAGCTTTAGATTAGAGAATAAAGGGGAATCCAACAGACTTGACATTGACTACTGGTTATGTCACTTCATAGGTGAGTGAAACTATAATGAGATAATACTACAAACACCCCAGAATAACGGAAATTAAAAGGCTACAGATACTCATGTTAGTGGAGATATGTAACCATTATAATTCCTATGCACTTAGTTGGATGACATATTGATACAGTCATTTTGGAAAATATAGTTACTTATCACTTATGAAAATGAAACATATGTATACCCTGTAACTTTTATATCCAAAATAAATCCATATACTTGTATATATATATATATATATCCACCAAGATATGTGCAAAATACTTCATAATAGCTTTACCTGTAATAATGCAAAGCAAGAAACAGTCTAACTACTCACCAAAGGTATTTACAACAGTAAATATTGTGCTTGCCAAGCACCTGGTCCCCTGAGCTGTTCAGACCTGGGAAGTACACAAAACGCATGCTCAACCCACAGAAATTGAGTCAGAACTGAGTTTGAGTGTCTCTTGTGAAGGTATGGGTCAGCAATGGCCTGCTGCAGGGGTTCTGGGTGTAGCAGACCTGGGTATGGCTTAAGCCTTCTTGGAGGAGGTTGCCATTAACCTCACCATAGAACCACCAGAACTTACACAGGACTGGAGAAACAGACTTTTGAAGGGCAAAAACAAACGTTGTGTGTACAAGGACCCAGGGAAAAAGAGCAGTGAAACCATAGGAAATTGACCCAGACATGCCTATGAGTGTCCTGGAGTCTCCAGCAGAGGCGTGGGTAGGTGGTGGGCTGATTCAGGGTCAGAGGCACTGAGTGCAGCAGTGCATGCATGGGACCTTTTGAAGGAGGTCACCATTATCTTCATTACCTCCATGGTAGCTTGGCCTCATGTCGAGCAACAAGGAGGGACCACAGCCCCACATTAACAGAAAATTGGATTAAAGATTTACTGACCATGACCCCGTCCATCAGAACAAGACCCAGTTTCCCCGTCAGTCAGTCTCTTCCATCAGGAAGTGCCCATAAGCCTCTTATCCTTATCCATCAGAAAGCAGTCAGAATGAAAATCACAATCACAGAAAACTAACCAAACTGATTGTATGGACCACAGCTTTGTCTAACTCAGTGAAACTATGAGCCATGCCCTGTAGGGCCACCCAAGACAGATGGGTCATGGCGGAGAGGTCTGACAAAATGTGGTCCACTGCAGAAGGGAATGTTAAACCAGTTCAGTATTCTTGCCTTGAGAATCCCATGGACAGTATGAAAAGGCAAAAAGGAATGACACTAAAAGATGAAATCACCAGGTTGGTAGGTGCCTAATATGCTACTGGAGAAGAGTGGAGAAATAACTCCAGAAAGAATGAAGGGATGGAGCCAAAACAAAAACACCACCAAGTTGTGGATGTGACTGGTATTGGAAGTAGAACAATGTTGTGAAAGCAATATTGCATAGGAACCTGGGATGTTAGGTCCGTGAATCAAGGCAAATTGGAAGTGGTCAAGCAAGATGGCAAGAGTGAACGTCAACATTCTAGGAATCAGCAAACTAAGATGGACTGGAATGGGTGAATTTAAATCTGCTGATCATTATATCTACTACTGTGGGCAGGAATCCCTTAGAAGAAATGGAGTAGTCATTATGGTCAACAAAAGAATCCAAAATGCAGTACTTGGATGCAATCTCAAAAACGACAAATGATCTCTGTTCATTTCTGCTGGGGTTCAGCCCTGGTAGATCCAGGGTAATTTAAAGTGAGGACGGAGTTGGCAATTAGGAAAGAATTATTTAATTAGAGATATAAAGAGAAATTAGGGAAGAATAGTGTAGTGAGAGAGAGGAGAGAAAAAGAGGCTGTGATTCCTTTGTTTACATAGAAAGCCAATAAAGCCCCAAGACAAGGGACTTGTACCATCTACGTAGGCCGTAGGTGCCCGCTTGAATAGCAGAGGGTGCCCCGCCTTGGGCTCCCTCTCATGTGAGTCTTAGAAGCCCAGGCAAATAAGTAGACACAGTGAGCCTCTATTCTCTAAATGAGAATTCAGCCTGAAAAGGGAGAATAAGAAAAGAACGACATGGGGGAGCCAAACATCGGTGCAAGACCCACAACTTTATTTTCAAAGGCAGCTTATGTACCCCAAATTGTACATAAAGAAATAATGGAATATGCAGAGTTATGCAGGGGCAGCAGTCCTGACCCTTATTGAGACCAGGCTTTCTTTTTGCATACCTTCCATATACAAAAGGTCTCAGGTGATTTACATTATCTTCTGGCCAAAAGGCCTGTTAACATTTTTATGGCTCTTTTCCTGGATAAATGTCTATCAACCAGAAAACTTATTTTCCCTTGAAGTGTTTTTTTCTTTAATCTGCATCACCCTCAAAGTACTAAATAAAGTTACATTCCTGTAGAACTAAGGTGCAGAGGGTTATAACAGAGAAAATACTTAACTCAAAGATCTAATGTTGCTAATGCCAGGGCTACTACCTGTTTTTTTCTACATACCAACTATATCAACAAATAAAAGATATGAAAACTTGGCAGCAAGTATTGGCTCAACAATGAAACCCTTAATCAGTCTTATTCTAATGATTTTGACTCCTCAGAAGGCCCTATATTCCTAGGATTTTTTTTAAGCTTCCTGTGCCTCTCATGGTTGGGAGGCTGTAAGCAATCACATGCATAGCTGTAAGAGTCCGGATAAACCTGTCAGGCAGCTAGAAAGCCATCAGAGGGATTTTTGGATTGAAACACTCTTATTATGCCCAGGAGACTTATTATCTAAAAGCTCTAAATTAACTCTTTTCAGAGAAAGGTGGCGGGGGGACAGCCCCCTGTTAATGTCAGAGGAGTTGGTGAAAGGCATAATATAGTAAGGCAGACAGATTCTGGTTTTGGGGTAGATGCTCGAGTAGGTCCAGGGAGGTTCCCTCAAGATCCGACTTGCCTTTGCCTGTCGGGTCTCTTCCTCATGACCTTTGTCATGGGTGGGATTCCAAGGCACATTTCCAAGACAAATCATTCAATATCATGGAAATCCAAGCCTATGCCTCAACTAGTAACGCTGAAGAAGCTGAAGTTGAACAGTTCTATGAAGACCTACAAGACCTAGAACTAACACCCCAAAATGATATCCTCTTCATTATAGGGGACTGGAATGCAAAAGTAGGAAGTCAAGAGATACATGGAATAACAGGAAAATTTAGCTTTGGAGTACAGAATGAAGCAGGTCAAAGGCTAATAGACTTTTGCAAAGAGAACACACTGTTCATAGTAAATACACTCTTCCAACAACACAAGAGAAGACTCTATGCATGGGCATCACCAGGTGGTCAATACTGCAATCAGATTGATTATATTCTTTGCAGCCAAAGATGGAGAAGCTCTGTACAGTCAGCAAAAACAAGACTGGGAGCTGATTGTAGCTCAGATCATGAACTCCTTATTGCCAAGTTCAGACTTAAATTGAAGAAAGTAGGGAAGATCACTAGACCATTCAGGTATGACCTAAATCAAATCCCTTATGGTTATACAGTAGAAGTGAAAAATAGAGTCAAGGGATTAGATCTGATAGACAGAGTGACTGAAGAACTAAGGACGGAGGTTCATGACATTGTAGAGGAGACAGGGATTAAGACCATCACCAAAAAAAAAAAAAAAAAGAGCAAAAAAGGAAAATGGTTGTCTGATAAAGCCTTACAAATAGCTGAGAAAAGAAGAGAAGTGAAAGGCAAAGAAAAAGGAAAGATAAACCCATTTGAATGTATAGTTCCAAAGTATAGCAAGAAGAGATGAGAAAACCTTCCTTAGCAATCAATGCAAAAAAATAGAGGCAAACAATAGAATGGGAAAGACTAGAGATCTCTTTAAGAAAATTAGTGATACCAAAGGAACATTTCATTCAAAGAGGAGCACAATAAAGGACAAATGGTATGGACCTAACAGAAGTAGGAGATATTAATAAGAGGTTGCAAGGATTCAAAGAAGAACTATACAAAAAAAGATCTTCATGACTCAGATAACCACCATGGTGTGATCACTAACCTAGAGCCAGACATTCTGGGATGTGAAGTCAGTGGGCCTTAGGAAGCATCTGTATGAACAAAGCTAGTGGAGGTGATGTAATTCCAGTTGAACTATTTCAAATTCTAAAAGATGATGCTCTGAAAGTGCTGCACTCAATATATCAGCAAACCTGGAAGACTCAGCAGTGGCCACAGAACTTGAAAAGGTCAGTTTTCATTCCAATTTCAAAGAAAGGCAATGCCAAAGAATGTTCAAAGTACTACATAATTGCACTCATCTCATAAATTAGCAAAGTAATGCTAAAAATTCTCCAAGTCTGACTTCAACAGTATGTGAATTGTGAACTTCCAAATGTTCAAGTTGAATTTAGAAAAGGCAGAGGAACAAGAGATCAAATTGCCAACATCTGCTAGATCAAAAAAGCAAGAAAGTTCCAGAAAAGCATCTTTTTCTGCTTTATTGATTACACCAAATCCTTTGACTGTGTGGATCACAGAAAACTGTGGAAAATTATTAGAGATGGGAATACCAGACCACCTGACCTGCCTCCTGAGAAATTTACATGCAGGTCAAGAAGCAACAGTTAGAACTGGACAGGGAACCGCAGACTGGTTCCAAAAAGGGAAAGGGGTACTTCAAGGCTGCATATTGTCACTGTTCTTACTTAACATATGTAGAGTATATCATGAGAAATGCTAGGCTGGATGAAGCACACACAAGAATCAAGATTGCTGGGAGAAACATCAATAACCTCAGATATGTGGAATACACCACCCTTATGGCAGAAAGTGAAAAACTAAAGAGTCTCTTGAGAAAGTGAAAGAGGAGAAAGACAAAAATTGGCCTACATTCAGAAAACGAAGATCATGGTATCTGGTCCCATCACTTCAAGGGAAATAGATGGGAAACAATGGAAACAGTGACAGACTTTATCTTTTGGGGCTTCAAAATCACTGCAGATGGTGACTGTAGCTATGAAACTAAAAGACACTTGCTCCTTGAAAGAAAAGCTATGACCAAAGTATACTGCATATTAAAAAGCAGAGACATTACTTTACCAACAAAGGTCCATGTAGTCAAAGGTACAGTTTTTCCAGTAGTCATATATGTATGTATATGAGAGTTGAATTTCAAAGAAAACTGAACACTGAAGAATGGATGCTTTTGAACTGTGGTGTTGGAGAAGACTCTTGAGAATCCCTTGGACTACAAGGAGACCCAAGCAGTCCATCCTAAATGAAATCAGTCCTGAATATCCATTGGAAGGACAGACCCTGAAGCTAAAACTCTAATACTTTGGCCATCTGATGTGAATAATTGACTCATTGGAAAAGACCCTGATGCTGGGAACGTTTGAAGGCGGGAAGAGAATGGGACGACAGAGGATCACCAACTCAATGAACATGAGTTTGAGTAAACTCCAGGTGTTGGTGATGGACCAACTTTTTCACTCTCCTCTTTCATTTTCATCATGTCGCTCTTTAGTTCTTCTTCACTCTCTTCCATAAGGTTAGTGCAATCAGCATATCTGAGGTTGTGGGAAGCCAGCGTGAGGAATCCCACCCGTGACAGGGTCACGTGGCAAACTCAGATGGCAGGGCAGTCTGAGTCATCGGATTTCTCCCTGGTTTTTCCTGAGCATGTGCCCCAATAATAAAAATAACTGCATCCAGCTTGGCATTTCGCATGATGTACTCTGCGTATAAGTTAAATAAGCAGGGTGACAATATACAGCCTTGACGTACTCCTTTCCCTATTTGGAACCTGTCTGTTCCATGTCCAGTTCTAATTGTTGCTTCTTGACCTGCATACATATTTCTTGGGAGGTAGGTCAGGTGGTCTGGTATGTCCATCTCTTTCAGAATTTTCCACAGTTTTTTTGTGATCCACACAGTCAAAGGCTTTGGCATAGTAAATAAAGCAAAAGTTGATGTTTTTTGGGAACTCTCTTCCTTTTTCAATGATCTATTGGATGTTGGCAATTTGGTCTCTGGTTCCTCTGCCTTTTTAAAATCCAGCTTGAACATCTGGAAGTTCACAGTTCATGTGCTGTTAAAGTCTGACTTGCACAATTTTGAGCATTACTTTGCTAGCGTGTGAGATGAGTGCAATTGTGTGGTTGTTTGAACATTCTTTGGCATTGCCTTTCTTTGGGATTGAAATGAAAACTGACCTTTTTGAGTTCTGTGGCCACTGCTCAGTTGTCCAAATTTGCTGACAAATTGGGTGCAGCACTTTCACAGCTTCATATTTTAGGATTGGAAATAGCTGAACTGGAATTCTATCACCTCCACTAGCTTTGTTCATAGTCATGCTTCCTAAGGCCTACTTGACTTCACATTCCAGGATGTCTGGCTCTAGGTAAGTGATCCCACCGTCATGGTTATCTGGGTCATGAAGATCTTTTTTGTATAGTTCTTCTGTGAATTCTTGCCACCTCTTCTTAATATCTTCTGCTTCTGTTAGGTCCATACCATTTCTGTCCTTTATTTTGCTTATTGGTGCGTGAAATGTTCCTAGATATCTCTAATTTTCTTGAAGAAATCTCTAGTCTTTCCCATTCTATTATTTTCCTCTATTTCTTTGCAATGATGACTGAGGAAGACTTTATCTCTTTCGCTATTCTTTGGAACTCTGCATTCAAATGGGTGTGTCTTTCTTTTTCTCCTTTGCCTTTTGCTTCTCTTCTTTTCTCAGCTATTTGTAAGACTCCTCAGATAACCATTTTTCCTTCTTACATTTCTTTTTCTTGGGGAAGGTCTTGATCACTGCCTCTTGTAGAATGTCATGAACCTCCACCCACTCTTCTTAAGGCACTCTATCAGATCTAATCCCTTGAATCTATTTTTCACTTCTACTATATAATCATAAGGGATTTGATTTAGGTCATACCTGAATGGTCTAGTGGTTTTCCCTACTTTCTTCAATTTAAGTCTGAATTTGGCAATAAGGAGGTCATGATCTGAGACACAGTCTACTCCCAGTCTTATTTTTGCTGACTGTATAGAGCTTCTCCCTCTTTGGCTGCAAATAATATAATGAATATGATTTCATATTGACAATTTGGTGATAACCATGTGTAGAGTCTTCTCTTGTGTTGTTGAAAGAGGGTATTTGCTATGACCAGTGCGTTCCCTGACACACTCTGTTAGCCTTTGACTTACTTTGATTTGTACTCCAAGGCCAAACTTTCCTGGTTTTCCCAGTATCTCTTGACTTCTTGCTTTTGCATTCCAGCCCTGTTTAATGAAAATGACAACTTATTTTCAATTATCTTGGCTCAAATGGTAAAGAATCTTCCTGTCACTCAGGAGACTTGGGTTCAGTCCCTGGGTCAGGAAGAGCACCTGGAGAAGGGAATGCCTATCCACTCCCATATTTCCACCTGTGAAATTCCATGGGCAGAGGAGCTTAGTGGACTACAGTCCATGAGGTAGCAAGGAGTCAGATACCACTGAGTGACTTGTTTATACTCATCATTTTTAGAAATATTTTAACACCCATTAGCATGCTGTTTGTTTCTTTTGGGGGAATTGGGATTCCCATACATCTGTGCAGGTCATACCACCCTCACTGCCAGATCATGTTACTTCCACAGAGACTGAGGACCTAGTTCTGCTGCAAAATTTCCACCACTCTTTTCCTTCCCAGAACCTCAAAGGACAGGAAAATGTCAAGGACACTGCACACGCTTCATCAAATTATTTTGCCTTGGTGAAGAAAGCATCTTGGAGCTCTCCTGGGGAGTATAATTGGAGGCTAAGTGACTTGCTTACACACAGTCCCTTCAAACCACACCACCCCCTTGAAACTTTGTCTCCCTCTGATAGTCTAACAAAGATGTCTCAAATTCTGAACTTTACTTAACTCATGAAAGCATTGCATCAGGCTCCAATTACACTAGTAGCAGAAAGTAAGTGCCAGAATCAGGTTCATTGGTCAACCCATTAAATCCTAGGTGAGAAAGCTCATTTTAATTAACCCAGTCCCATTGGGACTTACAGTGACCTTGAACTGTCATAAGTACTCTAGACTGCTGCCTACACAAAATCATGAATGCATGTTTTTCAGTGTAAGAGTGAGTTCTTCACAAGTGGCTCTTGTAATTGTATCTCTCTCCCTTATCCTGGGACTTAAATCTCACAGTGGCCTCACCGTGATGGAAGATGGCAGGTCTGTGTCTTCAGGAGCTTCCTATAAGCAAGTACTTCAGAAGGTATAATTGGAAATCATTTGAGAAGAATGTTGTCTCCTTTAGGAGTCTGGGGCTTAGGACTCTCTGACTTTTCTGTGTCTATTTAAATGTTCCCGTTCCTGATCTCATGGTTTATTCAGTGCCCATTATTCTTGTGTGAAAGACACTCAGTCATGTCTGACTCTTTGTGACACCATAGACTAAACAGTCCATGGAATTCTCTAGGCCAGAATACTGGAGTGGGTGGCCTTTCTCTTCTCCAGGGGATCTTCCCAACCTAGAGGGATCAAACCCAGGTCTCCCTCATTGTGGAGGGATTCTTTACCACTTGAGCCACAAGGGAAGACCAAGAACATTGAAGTGGGTAGCCTATCCCTTCTCCAGTGGATCTTCCCAGCCCAGGAATTGAACTGGGGTCTCCTGTATTGCAGGCAGATTCTTCACCAATTGAGCTATCAGGGAAGTCTTATTCTAGTGTAAAAGATTCTTCCCACCAGGCTTTGAGTTCTGCAATAGCTGTCCTGGGATTGCAAGGGACAGAGCCTTCCTCAGACCTACATGGAATGTTTCTGATGTTTCCTGTGATTTATTATCGAGAATGTCCAACAATTAATTTTTTCTGTTCCTTGGGTGCTTGGATCATCAAGAAGTCAGCTGAGGCTTCATCTTTAAAACCACTTGGAATCCCAGAGTAACCCATTGCCTCAGGTTCATGAGTGTCCAAGGCCATGAGATGCACCTGCAGGCACAGTTCTACTGCAGCCACGATCATCTGAGTTTGTTCTTACCCAACTGGGCAGTCACTCTGCACTTCTCCAAATGGAGCAATCTGACTGCAGAATGTCCTCGGCGTCTATGTCCTCAGACTCCTGGTGCTGATTACTGGATCAGCCAGAGTCCAGGCAGTGTAACAGATGGCATGCTCAGTTTGGATGATTTGAGGGTTATATAGAAACTATTTATAAAGTAGTAATCAGGGTATAGGGAAACCTAAAAGTTTCCAGTATCCAGGACTAATTAGAGTGGAGGCATCCTCACCACCACAAGCCTGGAAGGATAACAGAGGGAGTGGTTACCATGAGACAGAAATTAGACAAGGGAGAAAGGGCAGAGGAGGGAGGGAGAAGAAGGCGTTAAAGAAACTTTTGATAGAAACTGGGACTTCTGGTCAAAGGACCCTGCCGAAGTTCGGCATCATGGGTGGATATAAAAGTAGAAACCTATATCTCACTCTTCTTTCTTTCTTAAACTTGTGGTCCCCTTTGGGTGAACTAAACCAGAAGTCAGGGGGAAAGGGTTATGTTGACACTATGCATGGGTTCGAATTGGGGTACAGAGTGGTTAAAGGAGAGTGGATCAGAAAGAGAAACCAGGGAGGATCCTGGTAAATAGTAGGCACGTTACCGTTTGCCATCTTCTCTTCAATACCTTGGCACTTTGCATATTTTATCCTATCAAAATAAAATAAAGAAATATGTGTTGTTTACATCATTGATGCAGTTACTGAAGATTTTCTTTCCAAGGAGCTTGGATATAGAGGGGTGGAAAAAATAAGTCACTTATTGAAGGACATAAACTTAGAGTGTGTCTTTTTAGCTATGCCTCTGCTTGATGGGAATATCCCATGGGAAAAGGATGCTGTTGCTAAAATTCAGGACCCTACGCCTACTTCCTGAATCAACTCTTATGGTTCCCAAGTCTTACCTCCATCGTTGCTTGCACTGAGTCTGGCCTCTTTTTCTATCTTTCCAAGTTTCTGATCATACTGATTCCATCTGTGTTCTTTGTTCATGTGCTTTAATTTCTGACACAGATTCAGTTTAGCCAAACTTTTCTTTCTTCTGAGTGTTAGTTTTATTTTTTATTTTTTTTGCCTTCATAAATTCACATATGCCTTTCCCACTGTCTATAACCTTTATCAGTAACCATTGCTTCTACTTAATTCCTGATTATCTTTAACATTCGGCTCCTCTGTGACTTAATCCTTCATCACCTCCAGCTGAGCTAAGTGGTGTCTGGTCACACCAGATTCGTCCTGTGTGTATCCTACAGATAAGTGGTGCAAACACCGGGCTATAGTGTTTATTGTTGCATTGCATCTTACCATTACATAATTTTCAGCTTGGCTTCCTGATCAGTCCATTAACTCTAGGAAGGTCAAGGCTCCTTTTGTTGCAGACTAACAGAGTAGACTTTTAGTAAATTTTACAGGTTAATTTTTGTGTTTTTTTTTTTTTTTTTCTGCATGAGAGTGCATGTGTCTCAGTCATATCTGACTTTGCAACCCCCATGGACTATAGTCTACAAATTCCTCTGTCCATGGAATTTTCCAGGCAAGAATACTGGAGTGGGTTGCCATTTCCTACTCCACTTGTGTTTATTCTATATCATTTGAAATACCATTTGTGGTTTTGGCCTCTTTTACCTGACTTGTGAGTCCAAAAACTGGGGGGAGAAAATGGAGCATGAAACTCTGATGGAGCAAAGGTGGGCAGACAGATGAGAAGTAGTCAGGATTGAAGTCATTGCATTTAATCCTGCTCTGGCTCGTTTTGCCCCAGGGATGCTTTAAATGCCTGGATAAATATGTATTTTATGGCACTTAAAAAAATAGTTAAACTCATGCCTGGGAAATCTGTACTGTTTTGCATTAATACATGGTTCTACTGTTATGACAAGAAACACAGAGTGTGAATTATTTAACTGAATATACAAAAAAGAATCAGAACTTGGATACATAGATTACAACTTGGGGCCACCTGTGCTTGTGGCTTGAATAGGAATAGCTATAGGTCAGTCTCTCCTTTCCAAATTCCTGGTGTGAGAGAGATTTATAAAGACTCTTTCATCACTCACTAGGCTGGGGAGTCCACCTGGTCTCTACCCAATTGCAAACTTGGCTTTTTACCTGAATGCATAGATGCTTGGTTGGTTCATCTATCCTGGCAGATTTTATTGTAAATATAAAATGGGAATTCTAGTGAAACCCAAAACACTGAAAATATCTTTTTGTTCCCAAAAGAACTGATAACTGTGGATACCAAGTAATGTCTACTGACAGTTATAAAAAGGGATTGTATTTCAGGTAAAAGAAGGGGAAAGCATACTTAACCACCCTTTGGACTTGGATTACATTTGAAATTTTCAAATAAGCATATACATTTTAAAAAATTGTTTTCACTGTATTGCTTTAGTTTGAAGAATAGTATCCTGGTGATAAGAGAACTGATAAAAAGTAATTAGCTTCCAATTAAAATAAATAAATTTAAATTAAAAAAGTAATCCAAAACCTATTTACATACAGAGTTGTGATAATTGCTGTGTCTTATAATGATACAAATTTAGGACAAACTGCAGAGTTAAAACGGAGAAGGCAATGGCACCCCACTCCAGTACTTTTGCCTGGAAAATCCCATGGATGGAGGAGCTTGGTAGGCCGCAGTCCATGGGGTTGCGAAGAATCGGACACGACTGAGTGACTTCACTTTCATTTTTCACTTTCATGCATTGGAGAAGGAAATGGCAACCCACTCCAGTGTTCTTGCCTGGAGAATCGCAGGGACTGGGAGCTTGGTGGGTTGCCGTCTATGGGGTTTCACAGAGTCGGACACGACTGAAGCGACTAGCAGCAGCAGAAGCAGCAGCAGAGTTAAAAATATTTTTCCTTTTAATTCCACATATAAATTATTAATTCAGATCTTATTTTGTCAGAGAGCCATAGTGTAGTGTGCTTAGAGGGTGGGATAGCAGAGAGGGAATTTGGCTTATAATTTAGTGTTTTGTTATTGCTGTTTTCCTCAAAGGAAAGCCATTAGAAATGAAAAGTAAAAATTTAACCACCAATAATTATGCTTTAGAAAGTTTAAAGAAAATGCAGTGTTCAGAATTTCCTTTAAACTGATGTACATAAGTTATAGCATGCATTTTCTTGTTCTAACTACAGAGCTTGCAGAATTCCTGAACATCATTGAGTTCTGACACAGTGTGCTACATATCTCTTGCTTTTCTCTCCAAAATCATCCCCCTTTGTTCTAGAAAGTACAAACCTTCCTACTTTTGCCTCCACCACTCAACATATCATTGGTAAAATTTTCCATCTAGGGTTTCTGGCCAACAGGGAGTACCTGACCCATTATTGGTGAGTGAAGAGCCCTCTTTCACCGGTTTGCAGCTTGGGCTGAGTGACACTAGGACCAAGAGAGTCACAGATCACCGCATCCATTCCTCTAACCTCTGGCCTTCCTCTGGCCTTCCAGTTTCCTCACTCTGCTCCGAGTTCTGTCTTTTTCAGACATCACTCTTCAGATTATACTCGGTTATGAATAAACCCTTATGTTTCCAGTAAGCAACCAAATTGCTTAAATTTTCTAAAGTTCACTTATGTTCGTTCATTGTTAACAAAGACTCCTCTCAATACAGCTGACATCCCATCAGCTGATTAAATGAGTTTATAATTTTACCTTTTTGACAAAAACAGTTTGATTCAGATTTCCTTCCTTGGCAAGCAAAATGATCTTGACTAGACATGATGATATTGATAGGAGCATCCAAATCTATATAAGATCTGTAAGTACCTCTCTAGGATCAAGGTATTAAAACTTTGAACATTTTTTATTAATACATACATATGCTATTGATACTATATCCAGGGACTTTAAATTCTTTACCTAGGTAAACTCATTTTATTTCTCACATCCTGGGAGTTAAATCTAGATCTAAGAATGTATTTTAAAAATACAATGTATACTATGCCCTCCAAGAGGGAAAGAACTCCATCTTATCTCATATAGTATTCCATTGTCTGCCATTGTGTATGACTTATATAAATTTATTAAATTAATCACATAGCACCTGCAAATCATTATATGTCCATGATTGTGATGGCTATCTATTATTTATCAGTATGCATTCTTCTCTTAAAGTATGCATTCTTCTCTTAAAATAAATGGCTATTCCTCTCTCTCAGTCCTTTTGTAGGCACATATTTTTATCAGACAGAGAAGGCAATGGCACCCCACTCCAGTACTCTTGCCTGGAGACTCCCATGGATGGAGGAGCCTGGTAGGCTGCAGTCCATGGGGTCACACAGAGTTGGGCATGACTGAAGCGACTTATCAGCAGCAGCAGCATTGTTATCAGAACATCTATGTCAGGCTAGTAACATATGACTCTGTATACCCATTTTTTTCTTTGAGAGATGGAGTAAATTTGTTCTGAATTCAATGATTGAAGCCATAAAATAAAATAAAGGGAAACTTGGTTGCCATGTTCTGCACCATGTGGGTAAAGCAATCTTCTTTCTTAAGAAACCAGAATAAAAGCAGCATATTGAACAAAAGCAGAAATGAGAATAAGAAGTCAGGGTTTTACTTCTTTCTGAGATCCAAATGAATCCTTGCTTTAGATCAGCGTCAGAGCCCATGATACATCTCTTTTTCTTCCAATAAAAATGTTATTTGCCTATACAGATTGCAGCATGGATTGTTATCCTTTTGCAATATTGTAGACTTAAACTGAAGTATTCCTTTTTAAATGCATGATTTATATAGTTATTTATTAGTATCTTATTCTTCACTATCTTTATAAGCTGTAAAAACATATCTTCAATTTTAATTTACCAACTAAATTTTTTAAAAAGTGAAACATTTACCTCTTCAGTCTTGCTTATACATTTAGGTATTATTATATAGTGATATCTCTAATGCTCAAAAATAGTTATAGTCACCATAACCTGGAATTTAACATTTCCAAATATATCTTCAAATTGCCTTTTCATGTTCAGATTCTGCTCCTTCCAATAGGCTCTCTGAACCTCTCTCGGGTGATATTTCTTATAGTTCACCCAAATGTACATGGAGTTTTATGAACTTCACATTTCTGCAAATACTATTTTCCTACTGAATTGTCCACCTTGTAGGAAAAACAAAACAAAACAAAACAAAACTGAATCCTAAGTCACTAAATCATAGACTTTCATGGCCCATTTCTCCTGCTCTAGCTGGAGGAATAATTTAAATTCACCAAAGTGATTCAGGATATCATTCCATGTAACACAGATGACTTCTATAAAGGGATGCTTAATGGCAAGCATAGTCTTTGGTGGCCAAATGCTGTTTTCACTACTTTGGTTAACTGTGCTGACCAAAGGGAATTGATACATTCTCTTACTTCGGTATGTAGCAGTGTGAAAGATGAGAAGTGGTTGAAAAGTACAATAATGGAGAGCAAAATTAAAAGCACAATTTATCTTTCAGTTCAGTTCAGTTCAGTTCAGTCGCTCAGTCGTGTCCGACTCTTTGTGACCCCATGAATCGCAGCACGCCAGGCCTCCCTGTCCATCATCATCTCCCAGAGTTCACTCAGACTCACATCCATCGAGTCAGTGATGCCATCCAGCCATCTCATCCTCTATCGTCCCCTTCTCCTCCTGCCCCTAATCCCTCCAGTATCAGAGTCTTTTCCAATGAGTCAACTCTTTGCATGAAGTGACCAAACTACTGGAGCTTCAGCTTTAGCATCATTCCTTCCAAAGAAATCCCAGGGCTGATCTCCTTCAGAATGGACTGGTTGGATCTCCTTGCAGTCCAAGGGACTCTCAGGAGTCTTCTCCAACACCACAGTTCGAAAGTATCAAATCTTCAGCACTCAGCTTTCTTCACAGTCCAACTCTTACATCCATACATGACTACGGAAAAACCATAGCCTTGACTAGACTCACCATCAAATTTGTCATCTTCTATCACATTTTCCTGGGTATACATTTGACCCACAGCAGAAATGTTTTTCCATGAGTAGAAAAACATAGGAAAGCATGGAAATCAGTAAGAATGAATATCTATTCTATTCTGCTCACCCAAATAAATGTTAATTCCTTATAACAATTGTATCTCATTAATTTTGGTAAATCTATAACATTGAATATGGGGCCTTGTTTGCTTCAAAACATGCATGCTTGATTAATTTAATCTTTTGAATAATCCTATTTGTAGGAAACATGTACATTCACACATAGGTCACTCCTTTATGTGTTTGTAAGGAATCTCTTACTTGTTGGCAAGATCAAAGTGAAAATAGTTGAAATTGATAACTCAAGTATTGAAATGAATTTTTAAAAGTCACCTAAATTATATAAAATACATAAAAATAGATATCTCATACTAAATTTTGTCACTTTCTGGCCAGATTTCCACAGGTTTGTGTATAGCATTTTCCTAATACACAATGATTCACATGGTACACAAACACTGATAAAATACATAAGGTTATAATTATTTGTCAGACTTGAAGAATGAAAGGAAATGGTTCTTGGTTATATTGGAACAACTGGCACAGAGGAGGACTATTCTGGGCACACTGGAACAGACTGTCACTCACTTCATAAACTGCCTTTACAAACCCATCCAGAATTTTGAAATATCACAAGATAGACAAACAGGGGAAAAATATTGCTTAGACATGCTGATGTAAACAGAACATGTTCATTTCAGAAACAATTTTATCTTTAGAAATTATTTAAATATTTAATTGTATTTTTGTTAATTATTTCACATATGTTGAAATATAAAAGTTAAAGCACTGATCTTGTGATAAATGTAGCTTTAATACAAGCAACGTTCTTTTTCAAAAACGTAAGACATTAGACAAGGTAAATGCAGAAAACACTTAGAATGAATTGCTCTAACTTCCAATAAATTATGAAATATAAGATATACATTAAAAACATACTGAAAATTCTGAAATTCATGATCAAAATTATGACTAAAAGGCACATAAAATTACATCTTTGGAAATGTTGAAGCATTTAATAGTATAAATACCTTTTACTTAGCTTTGAACATTTGCCCTCTCTCTTTCCCTTACTGTCATTTTCTCTTAATGTGTATAGATGATTGTTAGTTATTTGTAAAGCCACCTCACATAACCACTTTACTACCTTCTGGGTTTTCTTTTTCTTTGGGATGATTTTGTTCACTGCCTCCTGCACAATCCTATGGACCTCTGTCCATGGTTCTTTAGGCACATTGTTAACTAGATCTGATCCCTTGAATCTAGTTAAAAATCTTGCATGCCAAGCTTCAGCATTATGTGAACCAAGAAATCCCAGGCATCCAAACTGGGTTTAGAAAAGGAAGAAGAACCAGAGGTCAAATTGCCAACATTCACTGGATCATGGATAAAGCAGGGGAATTCTAGAAAAATAATCTATCTCTGGTTTACCTAACACACTAAAGCCTTTGACTATGTGGATCATAGCAAACTGAAAAGCTCTTAAGAGATGGGAATACCAGACCATCTTACTTATTCCCCAAGAAACCCATATGTAGATCAAGAAGCAACTGTTAGAACCCTGTATGGAGCAACTGTTTGGCTCAAGAATAAGAAAGGAGTAAGACAGGCTGTCTGCTGTCACCCTATTTGCTTAATCTATACCCTGAGCACATCATGAGAAATGCCGGGCTGGATGAAGTACAAGCTGGAATTAAGACAGATGGGAAAAACATCATCAGCCTCAGATATGTAGATGATACCACTCAAATGGCAGAAAATGAAAAGAAGCTAAAGAGTCTCTTGATGAGGATGAGGGAGGAGAGTGAAAGAGCCAGCTTAAAAGTATATATTACATGTGTATACCTGTGGTGGATTCATGTTGATGTATGGCAAAACCAATACAATATTGTAAAGTAATTAACCTCCAATTAAAACAAATAAATTTATATTTTTAAAAAAGTAAATTTAAAAAAAATCCTAAGATCATGGCATCTGGCCCCACTAATTCATGGCAAATAGAAAGGGGAAAGGTGGAAGTAGTGATAGATTTCTCCTTCTTGGGCTCTAAAATCACTGAGGATGGTGACTACAGCCATGAAATTGGAAGATGATTATTTCTTGGCAGGAAAGCTATGACAAACCTAGACAGTGTGTTGAAAGCAGAGACAGTACTCTGCTGAAAAAGGTCTGCATAGTCAAGGCTATGGTCTTCCCAGGGGTCACATATGGATGTGAGAGCTGGACCATAAGTAAGGCAGAGCATCAAGTAATTGATGCCTTTGAACTGTGATGCTGGAGAAGACTTCTGAGAATCCATTGGACAGCAGGGAGGTCAAACCAGTCAATCTTAAGGGAAACAAAGCCTGAATAAATATTCGAAGGACCGATACTGAAGCTGAATCTCCAGTATTGTAGTCATCTGATGCGAACAGCCAACTCATTGAAAAGTCCCTGATGCTGGGAAAGATTGAGGGCAGAAGGAGAAAAGGGTGTCAGAGGATGAGATGGCAGGATGTCATCACCGATGCAATGAACATGACCTTGGGCAAACTCTGAGAGATGATGAGGGACAGGGAGGCCTGGAGTGCTGCAGTCCATGGGGTCACGAAGAGTTGGACAAGACTGGGTGACTGAACAACAATACATAGTTATATATCTATTTTATAGATAGATAAATTCAGTATAAAATTTTTCATAAGAGTAAGCTGTCCTTTGTCAGAAAACTTAGCCTAAGTACACCTTTCCCAGATACTATGCAAATGCAGAATGCTATAATCGGCATGTGACATAAACAAGGAAAAACCCCGCTTTCTCCAGTAGAAAACAAGTTGTTTTCATGTGCTTGTAGCAATTCTGTCTGATAAAAGAGATGCATACCTTTTCAGAACCAGCTGGAAAAGGTAAATGCATAAACACCTAATGTGTGAGAGCCTGCAGGACGTAGGGGCCCATCGCATCCTGGGGAGGAAGCATAGTCCCAGTGCAGGATCCTAATGGCATCAGGACAGGCATCACACTCAGCCCTTCTGAGAAATGAGTACAGCTTCTTCTGCTGCTGCTAAGTCACTTCAGTCGTGTCCGACTCTGTGCGACCCCAGAGACGGCAGCCCGTGAGGTCCCCCGTCCTTGGGATTCTTCAGGCAAGAACACTGGAGCGGGTTGCCATTTCCTTCTCCAGTGAATGACAGTGAAAAGTGAAAGGGAAGTCGCTCAGTCATGTCCGACTCTGTGCGACCCCATGGACTGCAGCCCACCAGGCTCCTCCGTCCACGGGATTTTCCAGGCAAGAGTACTGGAGTGGGGTGCACTGCCAGGCTTTAAGTATTTGAAAAAGGAAATGGATGTAAAGCAACTAGAGGAGAGTCAACAGGAATGAATGCTCATCAGCGAAATGTGCTAAGTTCCCTACATCCTCAGTCACATGTCGGTCATACATCTATACTTCAGAGAATATGTGGTTGATCACTTTCTGTATATTAGGAAATTGAGGCATCATGCTTATAAATTACTGTTTTTCAGTTATTCAAGCAGTTTTCAGAACAGCTAGCAACCTCTAATGTTTTCTGAAGCTGAAATCTGCTACACAAACATGACAGTGACTCCCTTTGTATTCTTCTTCAGCTTTTGAAACCAATGCTTTTTGAGGACCACCATGCACAAAAGCATCCATGGTACAATTCTGAGCATGAACGTTGGGTCACGTGAGTTCGAAAGTTGGGTACAAATCAGAAGAGTTCTCCTTAGTATATTAGGAAATTGAGGCATCATGCTTATAAATTACTGTTTTTCAGTTATTCAAGCAGTTTTCAGAACAGCTAGCAACCTCTAATGTTTTCTGAAGCTGAAATCTGCTACACAAACATGACAGTGACTCCCTTTGTATTCTTCTTCAGCTTTTGAAACCAATGCTTTTTGAGGACCACCATGCACAAAAGCATCCATGGTACAATTCTGAGCATGAACGTTGGGTCACGTGAGTTCGAAAGTTGGGTACAAATCAGAAGAGTTCTCCTTTTGTAGCTGGTATGTATTATTATACTCCCTGAGGACTCTGTCCATTTTAACATTTAGCAAATAAAGTCTTAAGAGCTCTTGAATCATCGGGCAAAGTTGATTAAAAATGAAGCCAAAACACTCATATAATGTAGTCCCAGGTAAGTCCTATAGCAAGGGTTGGTGCTTCTAAATCTGCTAAGGTTAATGTTTTTGAATTATCATTGTGTTCAATAGCATAGGTTTGATCAGAGAGAAAAATGACACTAGGTCCCAACTGAGGCTCCAGCATTTCTTTTAACAATGTATTAAAAAATTTAAATTGTGAAAAATTTTCCCAGACTTCAGATTTATTATGTGCCTTTAATGCCAGTTAAGAGAAACATGTTGATAGATAAATACAAATAATAATAATAAATAATATTGCATTAAAGACAGAAATTATTTAAGACACATTTATTTCTGGAAATCCCTTGACAGTCATTAACAAATATTAAGTAATAAAGAATAACAAAGATAAGAAGTACGTGGAACTAATCTTCATTCAGTTCAGTTCACTTCAGTCGCTCAGTCTTGTGCGACTCTTTGCAACCCCATGTATTGCGGCACACCAGGCCTCCCTGTCCATCACCATCTCCCGGAGTTCACTCAAACTCACGTCCATCAAGTCAGTGATGCCATCCAGCCGTCTTATCTTCTGTCATCCCATTCTCCTCCTGCCCCCAATCCCTCCCAGAATCAGAGTCTTTTCCAATGAGTCAACTCTTCGCATAAGGTGGCCAAAGTACTGGAGCTTCAGCTTTAGCATCATTCCTTCCAAAGAAATCCCAGAGCCGATCTCCTTCAGAATGGGCTGATTGGATCTCCTTGCAGTCCAAGGGACTCTCAAGAGTCTTCTCC
Source organism: Aepyceros melampus (assembly GCA_006408695.1). Lineage (NCBI taxonomy): Eukaryota > Metazoa > Chordata > Mammalia > Artiodactyla > Bovidae > Aepyceros > Aepyceros melampus. The sequence goes on along the minus strand of SJXQ01012399.1, from coordinate 54,459 downwards.
AACACCACAGTTCAAAAGCATCAATTCTTCAGTGCTCAGCCTTCTTCACAGTCCAACTCTCACATCCATACATGACCACAGGAAAAACCATAGCTTTGACTAGACAAACCTTTGTTGGCAGAATAATGTCTCTGCTTTTCAACATGCTGTCTAGGTTGGTCACAACTTTTCTTCCAAGAAGTAAGCATCTTTTAATTTCATGGCTGCAGTCACCATCTGCAGTGATTTTGGAGCCCCCCAAAATAAAGTCTGACACTGTTTCCACTGTTTCCCCATCTATTTCCCATGAAGTGATGGGACTAGACACCATGATCTTCATTTTTTGAATGTTGAGTTTTAAGCCAACTTTTTCACTCTCCACTCTCACTTTCATCAAGAGGCTTTTTAGTTCCTCTTTACTTTCTGCCATAAGGGTGGTGTCATCTGCCTATTTGAGGTTATTGATATTTCTTCTGGCAATCTTGATTCCAGCTTGTGCTTCTTCCAGCCAAGCGTTTCTCATGATGTACTCTGCATATAAGTAGGGCTTCACTTTATGCCAGACCCTATAGCAACTGGTTTAAAAGACAGGTTTTTATTAATTGATTTAGTGCTAAAATTTTTATTTTATTTTGGAGTATAGTTGATTAACAATTTGTGTTATTTTCAGGTGTACAGCAAAGTGATTGATTCGGTTATATATATACCTATTCTTTTTTTGAGGGGTTGAATTTTTTTAAATTTATTTTTAAATTAAATGAAAATTGCTTTACAAAGTTGTGTTGGTTTCTGCCATAAAACAGTGCAAATCAGCCATAATTATATGTATACTCTCCTTCCTGAGCCTACCTCCTCCTCGCTCAACCCACCCCTCTAGGTCATCACAGAACACCAGGCTGGGCTTCCTGTGTTGTATAGCAACTTCTCACCAGCTTCTTTTTTGCATATGATAGTGTATATACATTGATACTACTTTCTGCATCCAATCCATGCTCTCCTCTCTCACTGTGTCCACAAGTCCATTCTCTACATCTGTGTCTCAATTTGTTCCTGGTAAATAGGTTCATCAATACCATTTTTCTAGATTCCAAATATATGTGTTAAAATATGATATATTTTTTTTATTTCTGACTTACTTTATTCTGTATAACAGGCGCTAGGTTCATCCTCCTCATCAGAACTGATTCCAATGTATTCTTTTTTATGGTTGAGTAATATTCCATTTTGTGTATGTACCATGCCATCTCTATCCATTGTTCTGACAATGGACATTTGCTGCTTCTATGTCCTGGCTACTGTAACGGTGCTGAAATGAGCACTGTGGTACATGTGTCTTTTAGAATTGTAGCTTTCTCAGGGCATATGCCCATTAGTGAGATTATTGGGTTATTTGGTGGATTTATTCCTAGATTTTTAAGAAAATTCCATACTCTTCTCCATAATGGCTTTATCAGTTTACATTCCCACCAATAATGTAGAAGGGTTCCTTTTTAACCAGAACTTAGTGTTTGTAGTTTTTTTTATGATGGCCATTCTGACTGGTATGAGTTGATACTTCATTGTAGTTTTGGTTAGCATTTCTCTAATAATGAGTGATATTGAGCTTCTTTTCATGAGTTTTTTAGATCTTCTACCTACTTTTTGATTGGACTTCTTTTTTTCCTGCTATTGATGAGCTGCTTATATATTTTGGAGATTAATCCTTCGTCAGTTTTTTCATTTGCCATTATTTTCTGCCATTCTGAGGGTTGTATTTTAGTCTTATTATTTATTTTGCTGTGCAGAAGTTAAGTTTAATTAGTTATATCTATTTTTGCTTTTATTTCCATTACTTTAGGAGTATTTTGTTTTGATCGATGTCAGAGTGTACTGCACATGTTTTCCTCTAAGAGCTTTATATTTTCTGGCCTTACATTTAAGTTTTTAATCCATTTTGAGTTTATTTTTTGGCATGGTGTTAGGACATGTTCTAATTTCATTCTTTTACATATAGCTGTTCAGTTTTCCCAGCACCTCTTATTGAAGAGGCTGTCTTTCCTCCATGGTATATTCTTGCCCCCCTTGTGACTGGCTTCCTTTGTGAAATATAAGGTGTCCATAGGTGCATGAGTTTATCTCTAGGCTTTCTATCTCATTCTTTGATCTCTATTTCTGCTTTTTGTGTGTGTGTACTAGTATCATACTGTCTTGATGACTCTAGCTTTGTAGCGCAGTCTGAAGTCAGAAAGATGGATTCCTCCAGCTCTGTGTTTTTTTTTTTTTTCCTCAAAATGATTTGGCTATTAAGGGTTTGTGTGTGTGTTTCCATACAAAGTGTGAAATTTTTGCTCTAGTTCTGTGAGAAATATTATTGGTAGTTTGATAGGCATTGCATTGAATCTCTAGATTGCTTTGAGTAGAATACTCATTTTCACTATATTGATTCTTCCAATTCAAGAGCATGGTATATTTCTCCATTTATTTGTATCACCTTTTATTTCTTTAATCGGCTTCTTACAGTTTTCTGCATACAAGGTTTTTGTCTATTTAGATAGATTTACTACTAGGTATTTTATTTTGTTGCAATGGTGAATGCGACTGCTTCCTTAATTTCTCTTTCTGATTTTTCATTGATGGTGTATAGGAATGCAAATGATTTCTGTGTATTTATTTTATATCCTGCAATTTTATAATCTTCATTGATTAGTTTTAGTAATTTCCTGGTGGCATCTTTAGGGTGTTATCTGTATAGTATCATGTCATCTATAAGCAGTGAGAGTTTTACTTCTTTTCCAATCTGGATTCCTTTAATTTCTTTTTCTTCTTTAATGGCTATGGCTAGGACTTCCGAGATTATGTTGAGTAATAGTGGCAAGACTGGGTACCCTTATCTTGTTCCTAGTTTAGAGAAATGCTTTCAATTTTTCACCATTGAGAATAATGTTTGTTGTGAATTTGTCATGTAAGACCTTTACTATGTTGAGTTAGGTTTCTTCTGTGCTTACTTCCTGGATAGTTTTTTGTCATAAATGGGTATTGAATTTTGTCAAAAGCTTTCTCTGCATCTATTGACATGATCATATGATTTTTATCTTTGAATTTATTAATATGGCTTCTCACATTGATTTATTTGAGTATATTCAAGTATCCTTAGATCTCTGGGATAAAGCCCGCTTGACCAAATGTATGAGCCTTTTAATGTGCTGTTGGATTTTGTTTGCCAGAATCTTGTTATTGACTTTTGAGTCTACTTTTCTCAGTGATATTGGATGCTGCTATCTTTGTTATGGCTTTGTTCCTGACTCTTTCCATGTGACAGTGACCTAGGCAGTTCTTTTTATCTGAAAAGTAATAGATTCTCATCTACTCAACTTTGTGACTCTGGGGTAGGGATATATCATTATGCATGGCTGCTTAAAATACTATAATTTAAACTTGAAAACAAAATGCTAATATGTTGAAACTAGGATAATTTCTAATAAGAGTATCACTAAAAATAATTGTTTTTTTCCAAATATAGTAGAGGGAAATGGATATAATTGTGCTATTGTAGAAAATGTTCTTTAGCTAAAATTATACTGCCTGAGAGATTTATATTTTCATATAATTCTCAATATAGAAATTTTTAAAATGTAGTATCTAAGAAAGAGACATCAACAGGTAAAGAAGTGATACAGGGTTCACCATCTATTGACATCTTCATAGCTGGCATTTCAGGTCAGATATAGGTGGTCTGCATGCCCCCTAGCCAGCATTCCCTCAAAAAGACCCACCCCATTCATGCTCTCCATAATTATAGAGTGAAGAGCAGGGGAGTTAAGTGACTGTGTAATCAGGAAAGTGTCCAGAACCAGGAAAGGGCATCACTGGAAAGGAGGCTCTAAGTCTAGTGACTGGTGCTTGCCCTTTTGATCTGACCTCAGATTGGCTGGGCCAGCTCTCACTAAGTTACCATAATCTGAGGAAAGGGGAGCCTCCAAGACTATACAAGTTTGTCTTCTCAGTTCATAGAAGGAGAACTGAGAGTGTCTTCTATCAAACAGATGAACCCTTCTCACCTGGAAGTGGTCTCATCCCCTAGGCCATCATGGAGGATGGTGGATGGGCACCCTCTGGGAGCAGAAGCCTCTAACACTTTTCTAGAAATAAGCAGAAATGGTGTTTTTCAGAGCATGAAATAGCAGCCTGAGGTTCCTGACTGCCTGCTTTAGCTCAGGGAGTCTGCTTTCTCATCCACTGTGGTGCTGAGAACAATTTGTCACACCCATTACAGCAGTTACAGTGCTTTACAAAAAACCCTTTAGGATTTTGTTCTTTTCAATGTCTTGCTGTAGGAAAAGCAATGTTCTTGCTCTTGTTTTACAAAACATTTTAAAATGTTGCAGAGGACTATTCTCCTGGCAGTGATATTATGACTTTATGTTTTAAAAACGAAATGCATATTAGAAATAGGAAGTAGTGGCAAGTCGTAAAATGGTCTTTTCCTAATTTGAAAGATTCCTAGTCACTCAGTCACATGGGACTCTTTGCAACCCCATAGACTATAGCCTACCAGCCTTCTCAGACCATGTGATTTTCCAGGCAAGAGTACTGGAGTGGGTTGTCATTTCCTTCTCCAGGGGATCTTCCTGACCCAGGGATCAAACTCGGGTCTCCCACATTGTAGGCAGACGCTTTACCCTCTGAGCCACCGGGAAAGCCCAATTTGAAAGAGTCCTGTTGCTAAGTCACTTCTGTCGTGTCCGACTCTGTGAGACCCCATAGACAGCAGCCCACCAGGCTCCGCCATCCCTGGGATTCTCCAGGCAAGAACACTGGAGTGGGTTGCCATTTCCTTCTCCAATGCATGAAGGTGAAAAGTGAAAGTGAAGTCGCTCAGTCATGTCCGACTCTTCGCGACCCCATGGACTGCAGCCTACCAGGCTCCTCTGTCCATGGGATTTTCCAGGCAAGAGTACTGGAGTGGGTTGCCATTGCCTTCTCCATGAAAGGGTCCTAGTTAGCTATTATATTAACATATATGATTTAAAATTAAATTTCACTTGGCTACAATACCAATGATGATATAGCTGCCAACATATGTAGAATTAGAGATTATCTGTATACTTATGTGCAGACATGATGACTAATCCAAGTATAAATGTATAGGACTCCTGCTAAATTTGCTGTCTCAGTCCTTGAAGAAAGATGCTCATTTTTACTTCCTTTTCATTATTTTCTAATAATCAATTATGTATATTTGTATTCTTGGAAAATTCCACCTGGACTCAGAATTCTGTTTCTGAATTCTACTTTTTTTTTTTTTCTACAAATGCTAAACACAATTAACCTATGTACAGTAAATGCTTCTAAATTCCAAATTAAGCAACTAATTTTGGCTGGGATTAAAAATTAAAATTTTCAATTAAAGTTAAAATATCAGCATGATTCTTTCAAAACTTACTCTGAGTATCTGAGAAAATGACAAAAAGAGGATGAAAAGGAAATCAAGGTTATGTCTCCATATAAGTTAGTAAATAATAACTACTAAGGGTATTCTTCATTATACCAACAATCCAGTAGACAGAACCACAGAAGAATGCTGGTTTGTCTTCCATCCATCATATATATATATATATATATATATATACACACACATATATATATAATTATTATTTTTAACTGAGTTTGGTCTTCCCTGCAGCATGTGGGCATCTCCCTGAAACACATGGGTTTTCTCTAGATTTCACATGATTTCTCTAGAGAACACACGTTCTCTGTGGTGTGTGGGTTTAGTTGCCCTGAAGCATGTGGGATTTTAGTTATCTGACAAGGAATCAAACCCACATCCCCAGCATTGGAAGGTGAATTTTTAAACACTGGACTGGACCACCAAGGATGTTCCTAATGTATATTTTTGAAAGGAAGACACAAGATTGACAAACTAGTCTGTAAGTATTGCTTTCTCACAAACGAAATTAATAAACAGTAGAGAAGAATACAGTATTCCAAGTGATTTCATATGCCAAATCCATTCCTAAAAGAGCAATTATTAAACTACATTCATAATTTTAATTTCACTCCCATTTGTAAGTATGTTTATCATTAATTTTAGACTAATTTGGATTTTGCATAAGGGATAGATTTGGTGGACTTTTTATTTTTGCATATTTGACCATTATGTCGACTATCAAAATTATGAGTCTTATTTTCTTAGCCTCTCCAATACAGTTCAATTTCAATGTTAAGTAGAACACCACACATTTAGTATCTATGGTTTCTGCTGCTGCTGAGTCACTTCAGTCGTGTCCGACTCTGTGCGACCCCATAGACGGCAGCCCACCAGGCTCCCCCGTCCCTGGGATTCTCCAGACAAGAACACTGGGGTGGGTTGCCATGTCCTTCTCCAATGCATGACAGTGAAAAGTGGAAAGTGAAGTCGCTCAGTCGTGTCTGACTCTTAGCAACCCCACGGACTGCAGCCTACCAGGCTCCTCTGCCCATAGGATTTTTCCAGGCAAGAGTACTGGAGTGAGGTGCCGTTGCCTTCTCCGTATGTATGGTTTAGTACCGGAAATTGAATATTCTTTATTCAAGCTTAGTATTTTACTCTAATAATGTGTTATTTGTTGTTTATAGTCATAGATTTTAATAATGCATTTTAATAATAATTATAATGCACTGCTTATAATTATGCCACCTATTCAAATTTTTCTTCAGCTACTATGTTATTGAATTTAAGAGAAAATAAGGTTTTTGGTATTGATTGCTTTTGAGGCTATTCAAAGTTTTATTATTATGCAAGGCATTATCTTCACATCATATTCAAGGCCCCGGCAGCACACAATAAACAGAAATGACTTTCAATATTGCATTCAATATGCTAGCATATATTTTCAGTTATAGGTATGTATTTTATCACAGAAAAAGGAATGCAGTCAAGGAAACTCCTATTTCATATTTCCCGTCCTTTGAATTTTATAACAGGGACAAGCCATTTCCAATCTTGCTCCTGGGCGGATGCTGCTTTGGAAATTGGAGTCCGTCTTGAGCTCTTAGAGATACGCTATAAAGTCATGTAAATTGGAATTTATAATGGAAACAGCACCATACTTTACTGTAACTGCAAAAGTTAGGCTCCCCTTGGATAAAATAAAACAAAGGGCATGGTAGACTACCCTCCACTGTGCTTTTATTAACTTTATAGTTCCAACATAAAAGTGATCACATCAGTAGCAAAAGCATTTCAGTTGACTTCCCAGAAAGCATTTTGCTTTAGATGCACAAGTCCTGAAGTGGCATTTTACTTCATCAACCACTGTGCTTCTGAGAGCCACTCAAATGTGAGAAACACAGTCTAAGGTTTTGGCTCTCAGTAAATATGCAGAGAGATATAACTCTTCTGCACTGAATTGGAAAGCTAAATTTGACAGATCTTGGGAATAAAATAAAAGTAATTTCTTTTATGTTTAAGATGTATAAAGCTTCACTTTTCTGTGTTAGTTAGAAAATGAAAAGTTATTAGGTAAGTATAAAGACGACTTTCAACTTCTACAACAAGGAATTACCAGGAAGACTGACTCTTTAGACTGAGATTAAGGAATTCAAACCTTCTGTCTCATTTATATTCATACATTATTTGGTGGGTCAGTTAGATAGTCTCAGAAATAAAACACATGTTTCAGGGCTGCAGTTAAGACACATTCAAGACATTGAAGGTTCTATGTTCAGGCTGTTGAGTGGGTAGTCAAGGATGTCTGTATGGAATACAGGAGGTACTTATACATAAGAAAAGCATTGTATTTAAGTGCACATAAACCCATGTTATAATTCCGACTTTCAGGTTCAGCTCAGAAATACAGAGGCCTGGAAAGAGTGCTACTCCTGTAAAGATCAACAAAGCCTGAGGCAGGGAAAGTCATCATGGCAGATCTTAATGGGCAGTAATTCCTGCAGTAGGGAAAGGTTCAATGAACTGAACTCAACTGTGATCTGTGGACAGGTGATAGGCATTTTAAGGGAAAGAAAGGAGGGGAGAATGGTGTGACCAGGGGCTCCAAAGAATCAAGGAAGTGAAAAGTTGCAGAAAGTGGGAAGGGGTGTTGGACCTGTGACACACAAGGGTTTCCACCTGGCACTTCTAGAGGCAGGGGCAGGGGACAGCAGCCCCATCTCAGGTGTCGGCTGGGACAAACAGTCAATTCTCTGTTAGCCTTGAGCTTTCTCAAGCAGGCATATTAAGGAGGGCAGCCTTGAGCTGTTAGAAACTATGTCAGCTAGATGAGAAAAGGACTCAGAAAGCACTACCTGGATCTGGTCAAGGAGACAGTCTTTGCTACTTCCATCTGAACAAGTGAAAAGCTGGACAAACAGCAAATTATAAAGATTTCTTGGAATTATCTGAAAACTGATGTTACAGAGCAAACAGCTAACCTGAAATCTAGAAAGAGAGAAGAGAAGCAGGACCTAGGGATTTTCTTACTGGGAAGGCATCATCAAGGTCATATTAGCCCAGGGGAAGGTTCAACCTGACATTTCTAATCAACTGCTGATGGATTACTATGGGCCAGCCTGGGTGTGCAGCTTTATTGGCTATAGATGTGGAGGGATTTGGACCCTCTTGCAAGTTTTTCCTCATTGTGGGTTTGCACACACCTGGTGCTCACAAGGAATACTGTGGAGAGTCCTTGGAAAGTTTCCCATGTAGAACTAGGAGAGTGTAACTGCAGTCTCTGAGACAATTCTGCCCAGAAACATCCCTCCATATTTCTTTATATGGAGCCAAAGCGTTAATCTGAAGGAGGAAAGGCAATAAAACTATTGAGAACACTGCTGAGCACAAAGTGAAAAATCACTGTAATTAAGAGAGGGAAAGAAAGGAAAGAAAAAATCTCTACCTCAGCTTAGGTGCAGGAGTAGGTATTAGGTTCAACATTAAATCCAGAAAAGAAGCAGAAGAAATTCTGGGTGACAGTGCCCCTTCCTAGTTCTGAGGCTTCATCAGAACATCACATAATGCACCCTTCCCTGCCCTGCAACCATACTGACAAGCTTTAAGTAGAATACATCAGGGGAGCTGCAAGAGATGGATTTTCTCTGGGGAGGACCTAAGGTCAAACCCAGACTAGACAGTGCGGAAACCCCTCTGTGGTTGGTCCTGTCCATAGGGATTCATTGCTAGAGGGACTGGAAGCCTCCGTCGCACCGAGGGTAACCACAGCGACAGAACACTTACAACCCAGCCTGAAACCTAGGCAGATAAACACAAATCTACACAGCAAAGTCCCAGCAGAAGGAAGTACGTGCTTATCCTGGAGCATAATTATTTATCTGATACTATACAATGCTTTTGGCTGTCAATGGAACATTACAAAGTGCACAAACAGGGAAGAAATAGCACCATCTGAAGAGACACCGTAGTCATCAGGATCAGACTGTGACAGGGATTATTGAAACTATTAGAATTTAGATGACTATGATTAACATGTTAAAGGCTCTTATGGAAAAAGTCAGCAACATGCGAGATCAAATAAGTTGTTTCAGCAGAAAAATGAGTATAAAAAAGGCTCAAATAGCAATCTGAGACATAGAGATACAGGGATGCTGAATTCTGATGTCAGACTACATTCAGTGTTTAAAGATGTGTTAGAAGTATACCTCAGACAGAGGAGAAAGATTTTATAACATACCTTATATGCAGAGTGCAAAGGGAAATATACAAACAACCTTATTTATAAAATAGAAGCAGACTCACAGGCTTTGAGAATGAGCATAAGGTAACCAGGGTGGAAGGATAAGGATAAGGGATAGTTAAGGAGTTTGGGATGGACATGTAAACAATTCTGCATTTAAAATGGATAACCAGCAAGGGCCTACTGGATAGAACAGGGAACTTGATCTATGTTATGTGGCAGCATGGATGGGAGTGGAGTTTGGGAAAGAATTGAATACATGTATATGTATAGCTAAGGCCCTTTGTTATCCACCTGAAACTATCACAACATTGCTAATCAACTCTACTGCAATATAAAATTAAAAGTTTAAAAAATGGAAGATTAGAAATAATGTAATATTTAGTATAACTATTGAAATATTAATATTTAGAGAGTAGAGGCTAGAATTAAAATTAAAAGATGCTTGGTCCTTGGAAGAAAATCTATCACCAACCTAGTTCAGTTCAGTTCATCACTGGAAAAACCATTGGAAACACCACTGGAAAAACCTAAAGCAGAGACATTATTTTACCAACAAAGGTCCTTTTAGTCAAAGCTATGGCTTTTACAGTAGTCATGTATGGATGTGAGAGTTGGACTATAAAGAAAGCTGAGTGCTGAAGAATTGATGCTTTTGAACTGTGTGCTGGAGAAGACTCTTGAGAGTCCCTTGGACTGCAAGAAGATCCAACCAGTCCACCCTAAAGGAAATCAGTCCTGAATATTCATTGGAAGGACTGATTTTGAAGCTGAAACTCCAATAATTTGGCAACCTGATGCGAAGAAATGACTCGTTGGAAAAGACCCTGATGCTGGGAAAGACTGAAGGCAGGAAGAGAAGGGGACAACAGAGGATGAGATGGTTGGATGGCATCACTGACTTGATGGACATGAGTTTGAGCAAACTCCAGATGTTGGCAATGGACATGGAAGGTTGGTGTGCTGCAGTCTATGGGGTTGCAAAGAGTCAGACATGACTGAGTGAATGAACTGACTGATGTTACTGGTTACATTGAATTTAAGTGTATTAAAAATATCACATAAAAGTAACATGCATCATTCTGAAAAAAAATTGTGCTAGTTTCAAGAAATTCAGTTGAGAAAGAAGAATGGAACTGGAGGAATCAACCTGCCTGACTTCAGGCTCTATTACAAAGCCACGAAGGAAATGGCAACCCACTCCTGTGTTCTTGCCTGGAGAATCCCAGGGACAGGGGAGCCTGGTGGGCTACAGTCTATGGGGTTGCACAGAGTCAGACACGACTGAGTGACTTAGCAGCAGCAGTTTCAAGAAATTCAATTGAGAAAGAAGAATGGAACTGGAGGAATCAACCTGCCTGACTTCAGGCTGTACTACAAAGAAACAGTCATCAAGACAGTATGGTACTGGCACAAAAACAGAAATATAGATCAATGGCACAAAGCAGAAAGCCCAGAGATAAATCCACACACCTATGGAAACCTTATCTTTGACAAAGGACGCAAGAATATACAATGGAGAAAAGACAATCTTTTTAACAAGTGATGCAGGGGAAACTGGTCAACCACTTGTAAAAGAATGAAACTAGAACACTTTCTAACACCACACACAAAAATAAACTTAAAATGGATTAAAGATCTAAATGTAAGACCAGAAACTATGAAACTCCTAGAGGAGAACATAGGCAAAACACTCTCCGACATACATCACAGCAGGATCCTCTATGATCCACCTCCCAGAATACTGGAAATAAAAGCAAAAATAAACAAATGGGATCTAATTAAAATTAAAAGCTTCTGCAAAACAAAGGAAACTATAAACAAGGTGAAAAGACAGCCTTCAGAATGGGAGAAAATTATAGCAAATGAAGCAACTGACAAACAACTAATCTCAAAAATATACAAGCAGCTTATGCAGCTCAACTCCAGAAAAATAAATGACCCAATCAAAAAATGGGCCAAAGAACTAAATAGACATTTCTCCAAAGAAGACATACGAATGGCTAACAAACACATGAAAAGATGCTCAACATCACTCATTATCAGAGAAATGCAAATCAAGACCACAATGAGGTACCATTTCACACCAGTCAGAATGGCTGTGATCCAAAAGTCTACAAGCAATAAATGCTGGAGAGGGTGTGGAGAAAAGGGAACCCTCTTACACTGTTGGTGGCAATGCAAACTAGTACAGCCACTATAGAGAACACTGTGGAGATTCCTTAAAAAACTGGAAATAGAACTGCCTTATGACCCACCAATCCCACTGCTGGGCATACACACTGAGGAAACCAGAATTGAAAGAGACACATGTACCCCAATGTTCATTGCAGCAATGTTTATAATAGCCAGGACATGGAAGCAACCTAGGTGTCCATCAGCAGACGAATGGAAAAGAAAGCTGTGATACATATACACAATGGAGCATTACTCAGCCATTAAAAAGGATACATTTGAATCAGTTCTAATGAGGTGGATGAAACTGGAGCCGATTATACACAGTGTAGTAAGCCAGAAAGAAAAACATCAATACAGTATATTAACACATATATATGGAATTTAGAAAGATGTTAATGATAACCCTGTATACGAGACAGCANTAAAAAGGATACATTTGAATCAGTTCTAATGAGGTGGATGAAACTGGAGCCGATTATACACAGTGTAGTAAGCCAGAAAGAAAAACATCAATACAGTATATTAACACATATATATGGAATTTAGAAAGATGTTAATGATAACCCTGTATACGAGACAGCAAAGGAGACACAGATTTTTAGAACAGACTTTTGGACTCTGTGGGAGTGGGAGAGGGTGGGATGATTTGAGAGAATGGAAAAAAAGATTCATAAGCAATGCATAAGGAATTATAAATTCTTTACATCCTTGGCAATACTTATTATTTTTTTTTTTTTTTTCTTTCAATTATAGCCATGCTGTTTCCCCATCTATTTCCCATGAAATGATGGAACCAGATGCCATGATTTTAGTTTTCTGATTGTTAAACTTTAAGCCAACTTTTACATTCTCCTCTTTCAATTTCATCAAGAGGCTTTTTAGTTCCTCTTCACTTTCTGCCATAAGGGTAGTGTCATCTGCATATCTGAAGTTATTGATATTTCTCCCAGCAATCTTGATTCCAGCTTGTGCTTCTTCCAACCCAGGGTTTCTCATGATGTACTCTGCATATAAGTTAAATGAGCAGGGAGACAATGTATAGCCTTGACGTACTCCTTTTCCTATTTGGAACCAGCCTGTTGTTCCATGTCCAGTTCTAACTGTTGCTTTCTGACCTGCATATAGGTTTCTCAAAAGGCAGGTCAGGTGCTCTGGCATTCCCATTTCTTTCAGAATTTTCCACAGTTTATTGTGATCCACACAGTCAAAGGCTTTGGCATAGGCAATAAAGCAGAAATAGATATTTTTCTAGAACTTTCTTGCTTTTATGATGATCCAGCAGATGTTGGCAATTTGAACCTGATTATTCTGCCTTTTCTAAAACCAGCTTGAATATCTGGAAGTTCATGGTTCACTTATTGCTGGAGCCTGATTAGGAGAATTTTGAGCATTACTTTACTAGCGTGATTGCCAGAAGAAATATCAATAACCTCAGATATGCAGATGACACCCCCCCTATGGCAGAAAGTGAAGAGGAATTAAAAAGGCTCTTGATGAAAGTGAAAGAGGAGTGTGAAAAAGTTGGCTTAAAGCTCAACATTCAGAATTCGAAGATCATGGCATCTGGTCCCATCATTTCATGGGAAATAGATGGGGAAACAGTGGAAACAGTGTCAGACTTTATTTTGGAGGGCTCCAAAATCACTGAAGATGGTGATTGCAGCCATGAAATTAAAAGACGCTTACTCCTTGGAAGAAAAGTTATGATCAACTTAGATAGCATGTTCAAAAGCAGAGACATTACTTTTCCAACTAAGGTCGGTCTAGTCAAGGCTATGGTTTTTCCTGTGGTCGTGTATGGATGTGAGAGTTGGACTGCGAAGAAGGCTGAACACTGAATAATTGATGCTTTTGAACTGTGGTGTTGGAGAAGACGCTTGAGAGTCCCTTGGACTGCAAGGAGATCCAACCAGTCCATTCTGAAGGAGATCAGCCCTGGGATTTCTTTGGAGGGAATGATGCTAAAGCTGAAACTCCAGTACTTTGGCCACCTCATGTGAAGAGTTGACTCATTGGAAAAGACTCTGATGCTGGGAGGGATTGGGGGCAGGAGGAGAAGGGGACGACCGAGGGTGAGATGGCTGGATGGCATGATCAACTATATGGACGTAAGTTTGAGTGAACTCCAGGAGTTTGTGATGGGCAAGGAGGCCTGGCATGCTGCAATTCATGGGGTCACAGAGTAGGACACAACTGAGAGACTGAACTGAACTGAACTGATACCCATGCTAGTAGATATAGAGTGCTATCTCCTGGCCTGTTTGTGATTTGCATTTCCTTAATTACAAATGATGTTAAATATATTTTCGTGTGCTTATTGGCATTTGCATATTTTCTTTGGAAAAAAAAGGTTTTTCAAGTTCTTTCCCTCTTTTTGAAACTAAATTCTACACTCATTCACCAAGGGGGTAAATCTGAAACACTTTCATCTCCTCCTTCTTTTTCTTTTCTTTTTTTTTTTTCTAAATTTCTCTTTCTTTACAATGTAGTTTGTCTATATGTTCTCTCTCTCTTTTTGTTTACATGTTTAGCAGCAAGCTCTCTGAAATAAATAAAGAAAAAGAAAAGAAAGAAATGTGTGTTTATACATAACTGTTTTGTAAAATTTGCTGATATAAATGAAGTTTAGCCAACATATGCATATATCAGTAAACTATTAAATTTTCATTATTCTTAATTGTTAGAATCAATCAGTTCTCAATAAGATTTTTACAGTGTTTCATCAAATTTTTGTATTCAGGGATGCAATACGGAGGTAGTTTTGATATGAAATTTTGTGGATATTATTTAAATTCATGATAAGGAAAGCAAATAATGAGTTAGAAATTCAAAAGATATATCTGACTTGTTTGCTGAAAATTTTTGATAGTTCTCCAATACTGTAAGAATATTGATTTAAATTTTTTGTCTAATCATAATATAACAGCTACAGACATGTCATGCAAAATATTTTCCATCACTTTCTTACATCTAGAAAAGAAAACAATAAATTGAATGCTGCTTTGCAGCTCTTGTCCATTTTTAGGATGTTAATACTCTCACATGGGCCTTTTTAGAGATTCCAATTTAACATAAGTTGGAGTTGAGAAAACATGGATAGTAGCAGATATATAATACTTTGAATGCACAGCTAACATAGACAAGGGACAATAGGAGAATGCATTAGGATTAGAAAGTCATGAGTTTCATTTTTCTTTTCTTGTTTGTTTCTAACATAATTGAATCAGTATAAAATAGATTTGACCATGGTTGTGTTTAACAACTGGATCTAATCAGTTGGTGAGATTTGATTTCCTCACAGAATCATCTGTATACCAGTATATATTGTTAGAACCTGCACTTTCTGCCAAATAGGTGACTGTGTGACATAGAATTAGACATGCATCTGATATCACCAAATCTTTTTTGTCATCATGCCTGTTTGCTTACTTTTTTCAAATATGACATTTCTCTAAAGTGGTATGAGCATATGTGGTCAGTGAAAAAGTATACTTGGAATCTCAGTAATTCTTTTGGAACATTGTTTTGAAGACATAATATTGATTTATTTAATTTATTGCTATTGATTTATTATATAAGTTAAATACCCACATGTTAAGAAAGTTTGATATTTTAGAAAGGAAATATATTTAAATCAAAATCCAGCATAAGACTTGGCAGTATTCCTCAGTGAATGTTCTTGAAAGAATGAGTTAAGAAACTTGGTCCTGGATATTTGTTCTGAATTTTCAATGTGAAACACCTCATTTAGATTGTCAATTAGACCTTCGGGTTTGAAATAAAGAAAATAAATGACACCAAAAAACCATAAGGCGTCTGGTAAATTAAGGACAAAAATATTTTTATATAGTGTATGTCATTCAAATCAAATTTCATTATAATTCACTATTTTTTGTAGTTATAAAAATATGCTTAGACAATTTCTACATCACCTTTTGTGTTATGTTGTTTAATTTCCAGGGAATTTGTGTATATAAAAAACATAGATTTATTTTTCTCATAAGAACCACCATAATAACAGAGAAGGTACACTATATTTTATAATAACGTGTCATTTCAATGCTGCAGGGAGTCCTTGAACACATGCTGCCCATATGCCCAATGAATTCACCCCGTGCAAATCCTCCTAAATGACTAACTGACTAAATAAATTCTTTCAAGACACATCCCATCATAATGCTGATCAGCTATGGTTCATTTATTGTTATATAATTGCAAAGGATGTTTATCCTTTCTTGCCCTTTTATGCTACACAAGCTGTTGTAATGTTCTGGGTCACAGATAGGATGAAACTATGACTAACTTCTTTGGTGAGTATTCTATAATTTGATGCTTTGCAAAAACCCAAGCAGATAAAATAATTTACTTCTTTTGCAAATCATAATGCTAACATTGGGGAAGGAAATGCAACCCGCTCCAGTATTCTCACTGGGAAAATTCTGTAGACAGAGGAGTCTAGTAGGCTACAGTCCATGGGGTTGCAAAGAGTCAGCACGAATGAGAGATTGAGCACAATGCTAATATATTAAAACAATAAGAGTGATTTCAGTTTATGTCATATATGATTTCTTCCCTTTGCTTCTTCATATAACTTTACTTAAAATTCCATTGTATTAAAGAGAGAAAGTCCTTTAGAAATTTCAAGCATATCTTTGTTTAAGAACTGGACAAGTTGAGGATTTAGATAATGTGAATAGATTGTTTAAGGTTACATAGATGATAAAAACACTAAAAGTGAATGCCTCATCCTCAAATATTAATACAACTTCTTCAGATGCTTCATCTGATAAAAGTGTTACTGTAAAGTTCAAAGGGAAAGATGTATTTCTGGCTGCTTAAAATTGTGGAGACAAATACTTTGCAAATTACGCTTGGTAAAGCTGCCAGTTGCTTTTCATATATTGATACAGTCTTGTTTAATTGAAAACTATTTTATTGTTTGTTTTGAGTGATTGCTATAAACTATATAGATATAATAAATGTCTTCAGTGTTTAGTACTCAATTGCTCAGTGTGTCTGACTTTTTTCAATCCTAAGGAATAATATCTTAGAGGCAAACACAGTTTAGTCCTCATCCAAATACAGGATCATATGTGGTACGTTCTCATAAAGTGAAAGAGATAGTAACCTGATTCCACCAATACCGATGTCTAATACTGACTCAATACAGAAGAGTGCAAGTAAGACATGATTTTCTTTTTTCTTCAATCCATGTTAAGCTTGTGCTATATAAAAACCTTTCAGTTCCTTAAAAATGTTGGCAAATTTTAAATTTAAAAAAATTAAAATTACATTTTTTACTGCATTCTTTTCTTTCTTTCTTATTTTTCATGCAATGGAAAGAAATTATCTCCAGGAAGTTAAAGTGAGGCAAGAATGATTTCATTTTACTCTTTCTCTGACTCTAGCCCTTTGAAGTGGATATAAGTGATATATTTTTGATTCAGAAGTGCCTCCTGTTTCCTTTATTCAAGGTATTCCTATTCTCCTGAAAAGAGTGAAATATTAAAAAAAAGAGGTAAAAATCAGGGAAAACTTTTATTAAATACACTTTCAATGGTTGTATAAATTCTTTGTTGGTTATTCCTGATTGTCTGGCTTACCTTGGGCACCTATTCACTCTGGCACTCAGACATATATACCTGTTGCTTCACAGGTGAGATACATATATTTGTTATTAAGGAACACTGTAAGTACAATGATAGTAGCACAATTATCTAATGTTGGACATTTGTCACCACAAAAGAACTTATCCTCTACCTCAGCTTCTACCACAAAAAAACTTTCCCTAGAATCTCTTGCTGCTAGTATCCACTTTCCCAATGGGTCCAGTTCCTGAAATTCAAATATGACTCAAAATCAGACATCTTGCAATGGGGAAGACCTATCTTCGGCATGCCAGTTTGTAAGATTCCTGGGCACTTTGCCATTAGGAAACCCCACCACCAACACCATCTACCACCAAAATAAGTCTAGTTCTCCTCCCTGTTATTCATGTAGACTTGAGCCATTAAGCATTAAGGCCAATGCTTAACCCAAAATTTGGTAGGTAAATATCAGTCTCCTTTTTTTTTTTTTAATTATATTACAAGTGATCATCTTAAAGCCCTCAGTTAGCTGTCATTGCTGGGGGTGGGAGGAGGAAAGGAATTATTTAACATAAACTTTCTGATGAATCTCTTCTTTCCTTTATTCACACTTGTGTGTAGTAAATCAATTTCAGTAGCTTTCTATGATTTGATTCATAGATATTATATATTCATGCATGCATGCATGCTAAGTCACTCCAGTTGTATTCAGCTCTGTGACTCAATGGACTGTAGCCTGCCAGGCTCCTCTGTTCACAGGGATTCTCCAAGAAAGAATACTGGAGTGATTTGTCATGCCCTTCTCCAAGAGATCCTCCCTAGCAGGGAATGACCCATGTCTCCTGTGATTCCTGCACTGCAGGAAGATTCTTTACCAATAAGCCACCTGGGAAACTTTATATATCCATACTTCTTGTCATTTAAGTTGCTAGTATATTTTATAATAGTATATTGAAGACTAAAGAGAAATATTAAATGTGTATTACTAAAATTATTTTTATTTCAATGTGATTCAGAGTATTCTACTCCCTCTCAATATCAGACTAAGAAATGTTTAATTATGTTTACTTATCAATTTTGCACAAATTAATTAATTTATTGGTTTATTTATTTTGAAGAATAAGTATTACTAACTAATTAACATTATTTTATCATAATTTAAGACAAAAATTCATGATTTTACATTTTTTTAGCTCCTATTGGGTATTTTTATCCAATGTGAATCATTATGAAAACATCCTTATTTAAGTCATTGTTTTCACTACATAGGGGTTTCCATTGTAGCTCAGCTGGTAAAGATCCGCCTGCAATGCAGGAGACATAGTTTCAATCCCTGTTTTTGGAAGATCCCCTGGAGAAGGGAAAAGATACCCACTCCAGTTTTCTGGCCTGGAGAATTCCATGGACTGCATAGTCCATAGGGTAGCAAAGAGTAGAACACGACTGGGTGAATTGCAATGCACACTCAATACAATTTTAATGACTAAAATTGCTTTTCTACTTTAAATCAAAACACAGAGCTAATATTTCTGAACCATTTGAAATATCATTTTTATGCTATTATTAACTTTTCCATTATAATTTTAGTTTAGTATTTTTTCACATATTCAGTTCAGTTCAGTCACTCAGTCGTGTCCGTCTCTTTGCGTCCCAATGAATCTCAGCGCGCCAGGCCTCCCTGTCCATCACCAACTCCTGGAGTTCACTCAGACTCACGTCCATCGAGTCCGTGATGCCATCCAGCCATCTCATCCTCGGTCGTCCCCTTCTCCTCCTGTCCCCAATCCCTCCCAGCATCAGAGTCTTTTCCAATGAGTCAACTCTTCCCATGAGGTGGCCAAAGACTGGAGTTTCAGCTTTAGCATCATTCCTTCCAAAGAAATTCCAGGGCTGATCTCCTTCAGAATGGACTGGTTGGATCTCCTTGCAGTCCAAGGGACTCTCAAGAGTCTTCTCCAACACCACAGTTCAAAAGCATCAATTCTTTGGCTCTCAGTCTTCTTCACAGTCCAACTCTCATCTCCATACATGACCACTAGAAAAACCATAGCCTTGACCAGACGGATTTTTGTTGGCAAAGTGATGTCTCTGATTTTCAACATGCTATCTAGGTTGGTCATAAATTTCCTTCCAAGGGGCAAGTGTCTTTTAATTTCATGGCTGCAGTCACCATTTGCAGTGATTTTGGAGCTCCTTCAAAAATAAACTCTGACACTCTTTCCACTGTTTCCCCATTTATTTCCCACGAAGTGATGGGACTGGATGCCATGATCTTCGTTTTCTGAATGTTGAGCTGTAAGCCAACTTTTTCACTCTCCTTTCATTTTCATCAAGAGCCTTTTTAGTTCCTCTTCAGTTTCTGCCATAAGGGTGCTGTCATCTGCATATCTGAGGTTATTGATATTTCTCCCAGCAATCTTGATTCCAGCTTGTGCTTCTTCCAGCCCAGCGTTTCTCATGATGTACTGTGCATAGAAGTTAAATAAGCAGGGTGACAATATACAGCCTTGATGTACTCCTTTTTCTAGTTGGAACCAGTCTGTTGTTCCATGTCGAGTTCTAACAGTTGCTTCCTGACCTGCATCCCTCTAATTACACATGCATTTTCTTCGTTCATAACTTATCATGTTTCTTCTACTGTTTATTTTCCCTTGTAATCTTTTTGTCTTTTTAAGTTTACTTTATGCAGTTTTTCCTGTAAACTTCTCATAGAGGTAGTAAATAGATAATTTAGTCACAGAATCTTGGCATGTCAAATAATAATTTTATTTAAATTAATATATTAAATATATATTTGCTAGGATTTTTGCTTTATACATGTTTTTCTGCACACATTTTATAAAGCTTTTCTTAATATTAATTATTTCCCCTGTTTCAGTTGAAAATTATAGCAACTTTTTTTCTTTGCTTTGTGAACTATTTTCTTTGATGCAAAAGGGGAAAAAAAAAACACCCTCTTCTTTGAGGTCAAATATATTCATTTTAATTTTGTGTTCCATTCATTAGCCTGACTTGACACTCATTATGCTATTTCAATATGTAGTTCCAAGTGATTGTTCAGCCAAAGAATGTTTATATCTATTTTTTGTTTGCTAATTGCATCTCCTCCATCTGTTCCTGCCTGTCCTTCAGGTACTCATATTATTCACATGTTAGAAATTGAAAAAAAAAATCACCATTATATTTACTTTTAAATTTTACTTGTTATATTCATTGTATTCAAAGATAGTAATTTCCTTTCACAAGGGTTTTGAATGATACAGTTTTTAGCATTGTAGTTTCACTCTGTCAGCTTATTTATTGACTTTTTAAAAATACTTATATTGTAATGCCCTACAATACTGAACTGAACAATATAAGTTATTTTCCAGATGATAAAATATATTCATTAGGCTCAAATTTAAAATTATATTAAAAAACATACCCTCATATTATCCACACCAAAGCCTTCATATTTGGTATTAATTTGCTTGCTTTTTTTTTTTTTTTCTGTTCCCTTAGAGTAGGGTCACCAATCTTTTTGGTGCCCAGAACCATTTCTCAATGGACTGAGCAGGGATGAAGGAAATGGTTTCAGGACAATTAAACTGTATTGTATTTATCATGCACATTATTTCTAATCTAATGCTGCCACTGATCTGACAGGTGATACCAGTAAAGAGCAATATTGCATAGGTACCTGGAATGTCAGGTCTATGAATCAAAGCAAATTGGAAGTGGTCAAATAAGAGATGGCAAGAGTAAACGTCGACATTCTAGGAATCAGCGAACTAAAATGGACTGGAATGGGTGAATTTATCACAGATGATCATTATATCTACTACTGTGGGCAGGAATCCCTCACAAGAAATGGAGTAGCCATCATGGTCAACAAAAGAGTCCAAAATCAGTACTTGGATGCAATCTTAAAAACAACAGAATTATCTCTGTCCATTTCCAAGGCAAACCATTCAATATCACAGTAATCCAAGTCTGTGCCTCAACCAGTAACACTGAAGAAGCTGAAGTTGAATGGTTCTATGAAGATCTACAAGACCTTTTAGAAATAACACTCAGAAAATTGGTGTCATTTTCATTATAGGGGACTGGAATGCAAAAGCAAGAAGTCAAGAAACACCAGGAGTAACAGGGAAATTTGGCTTTGAAATGCAGAATGAAGCAGGGCAAAGACTAATAGTGCCAAGAAAATGTACTAGTCATAGCAAACACCCTCTTCAAACAACACAAAAGAAGACTCTGCACATGGACATCATCAGATGGTCAACAGCAAAATCAGATTGATTATATTCTTTGCAGCCAAAGATGGAGAAACTCTATACAGTCAACAAAGACAAGACCAGGAGCTGACGGTGGCTCAGATCATGAACTCTTTATTGCCAAATTCAGACTTAAATTGAAGAAAGTAGAGAAAACCACTAGACCATTCAGGTTTGACCTAAATCAAATCTCTTATGATTATACAGTGGAAGTGAAAAATAGATTTAAGGTACTAGACCTGATAGATAGAGTGCCTGATAAACTATGGAATGAGGTTCGTGACATTGTACAGGAGACAGAGATCAAGACCATTCCCATGGAAAAGAAATGAAAAAAAGCAAAATGGCTGTCTGGGGAGGACTTACAGATAGCTGTGAAAAGAAGAGAATCGAAAAGCAAAGGAGAAAATGAAAGATATAAGAATCTGAATGCAGAGTTCCAGAGAATAGGAAGAAGAGATAAGAATGCCTTCTTCAGTGATCAATGCAAAGAAATAGAGGAAAAGAACAGAATAGGAAAGACTAGAGATCTCTTCAAGAAAATTAGAGATACCAAGGGAACATCTCTTGCAAAGATGGGCTCGATAAAGGACAGAAATGGTATGGACCTAAAAGAAGCAGAAGATATTAAGAAGAGGTGGCTAGAATACACAAAGAACTGTACAAAAAAGATCTTCACAACATGGATAATCACAATGGTGTGATCACTCACCTAGAGCCAGACATCCTGGAATCTGAAGTCAAGTGGGCCTTAGAAAGCATCAGTATGAACAAAGCTAGTGGAGGTGATGGAATTCCAGTTGAGCTAGTTCAAATCCAGAAAGATGATGTTGTGAAAGTGCTGCACTCAATATACCAGCAAATTTGGAAAACTTAGCAGTGGCCATAGAACTGGAAAAGGTCAATTTTCATTCCAACCCCAAAGAAAGGCAATGCCAAAGAATGCACAAACTACCACACAATTGCACTTATCTCACTTGCTAGTAAAGTAATGGTCAAAATTCTCCAAGCCAGGCTTCAGCAATAAGTGAACTGTGAAATTCCAGATGTTCAAGCTGGTTTTAGAAAAGGCACAGGAACCAGAGATCAAATTGCCAATATCTGCTGGATCATCAAAAAAGCAAGAGAGTTCTAGAAAAACATCTATTTCTGCTATATTGACTATGGCAAAACCTTTGACTGTGTGGATCACAAGAAACTGTGGAAAATTCTGAAAGAGATGGGAATACCAGGCCACCTGACCTGCCTCTTGAGAAATTTGTATGCAGGCCAGGAAGCAACAGTTAGAACTGGACATGGAACAACAAACTGGCTCCAAATAGGAAAAGGAGTACGTCAAGGCTGTATATTGTCACCCTGCTTATTTAACGTATATGCAGAGTATATCATGAGAAATGCTGGGCTGGAGGAAGCACAAGCTGGAATCAAGATTGCTGGGAGAAATATCAGTAACCTCAGATATGCAGATGACACCACTCTTATGGAAGAAAGTGAAGAGGAACTATAAAGTCTCTTGAGGAAAGTGAAAGAGGAGAGTGAAAAAGTTGGCTTAAAGCTCAACATTCAGAAAATGAAGATCATGGCATCTGGTCTCATCACTTCATGGGAAATGGATGGGGAAACAGTCAAAACAGTGTCAGAATTTATTTATTTATTTTTGTTTTGGAGGCTCCAAATCACTGCAGATGGTGATTGCAGCCATGAAATTTAAAGTAACTTACTCCTTGGAAGGACAGTTATGACCAGCCTAGATAGCATATTGAAAAGCAGAGACAATACATTGCCAACAAAGGTCCATCTGGTCAAGGCTATGTTTTTCCAGTGGTCATGTATGGATGTGAGAGTTAGACTGTGAAGAAAGCTGAGCGCTGAAGAATTGATGCTTTTGAACTGTGGTGTTGGAGAAGACTCTTGAGAGTCCCTTGGACTGCAAGGAGATCCAACCAGCCCATTCTGAAGGAGATCAACCCTGGGATTTCTTTGAAAGGAATGATGCTAAAGCTGAAACTCCAGTAGTTTGGCCACCTCATGCGAAGAGTTGACTCATTGGAGAAGACTCTGATGCTGGGAGGAATTGGGGGCAGGAGAAGTGGACGACCGAGGATGAGATGGCTGGATGATATCACTGACTCAATGGATATGAGTCTGAGTGAGCTCTGGGAGCTGGTGATGGACAGGAAGGCCTGGCGTGCTGCGATTCATGGGGTCACAAAGAGTCAGACACGACTGAGAGACTGAACTGAACTGATCTGAACTGAACCATTCTATAGCTCGGTGGTTGGGGATCCCTGCTTTATAGCAATACATATGCATATTTGGCTAAATTTCTTCAGTCCTCTCTGACTCTTTGCAATCCCATGAACTGTAGCCCACCAGGCTCCTCTGTTCATGGAATTCTCCCAGCAAGAATACTGAATGAGGCTGCCATCACCTTCTCCAGAGGATCTTCCTGATCCAGAGATGACGCAACATCTCTTCCATCACCTGCGTTGACAGGACGGTTCTCTACCACTAGTGCAACCTTTCGCAGTGTCTCTGATTTAGTTTCTGCATTTTAAACTTTTTACAATATTGTAATATTGAAATCATTCCAAACGTATATTTGTTGTTGTTGTTCAGTCATTCAGTGATGTCCAACTATTTATGAACCCATGGACTGAAATACACCACGTTTCCCCATGCTTCACTATTTCTCAGGTTTGCTGAAACTCATGCTCATTGAGGCAGTGATGCCATCCAACCATTTCATCCTTTGTCATCCCCATCTCCTCCTGACTTCAATCTTTCTCAGCATCAGGGTCTTTTCTAATGAGTCGGCTCTTTGCATCAAATGGCCAAAGTTTTGGAGCTTCAGCTTCAGCATTAGTCTTTCTACTGAATATTCAGAGTTGATTTTCTTTAGGACTGACTGGTAAGATCTCCTTGTTGCCCAAGGGACTCTGAAGAGTCTTTTCTCCAACACAGCAGGTTGAAGGGATCAGTTCTTCAGCGCTCAGCCGTTTTTACTCTCCAGCTCTCACATCCATACATAACTGTTGGAAAACTCATAGCATTGACTATACAGACATTTGTTGAAAAAGTTTTCTCTCATTTTCAATGCACTGTCTAAGTTTGTCATAGTTTTTCTTCCAAGGGGCAAACATCTTTTAATTTCATGGCTGCAGTAACTGTCCCAAGTAACTGCAGTGATTTGGGAGCCCACTGGAATAAAGTGTATCACTGTATCCATAGTTTCCCCATCTATTTGCCAGGAAATGATTTGAACAGATGCCATGACCTTCATTCCTGAGTGTTGATTTTTCAAGCCAGATTTTTCACTCTCCTCTTTCACATTCATTAAGAAGCTCTTTAATTCCTCTTTCCTTTCTGTAATTAAGGTGGTGTCATCTGATTATCTGAGGTTATTAATATTTCTCCTAGGAATCTTGATTCCAGCTTGTGCTTCATCTAGCCCAGCATTTCACTTGATGTACAACGCATATAATTTAAATGATCAGGGTGAAAATATACAGCCTTGACATACTCCTTTCCCAATTTGGAACTAGTTTGTTGTTCCATGTCCAGTTCTAAGTGTTGCTTCTTGACTTGCATACAGGTTTCTCAGGAGGCGGGTAAAGCGGTCTGTTATTTCCATCTTCTTAAGATTTCCACAGTATGTTGTGATCCACACGGTCAAAGGCTTTAGCATAGTCAATGAAATAGAAGTAAATGTTTTTATGAATTTCCTTGCTTTTTCTATGATCCAATGGATATTGACAATTTGATCTCTCATTCCTCTGCCTTATCTAAATACATCTGTGATTTCTCAGTTCACATACCGTTGAAGCCTAGCTTGAAGGATTTTGAGCATCAACTTAGTAGCATGTGAAGTGAGTGCAGTTGTGTGGTGGTTTGAATATTCTTTGGCATTGTCTTTCTTTGGGATGTAAATGAAAACTGACCTTTTCCAGGGCTGTGGCCACTGATGAGTTTGCCAAATTTGCTGGCATAGTGTATGCAGCACTTTAACAGCATCATCTTTTAGGCCTTGAAATAGATTCCATCACCTCCACTATCTTTGTTTGTAATAATGCTTCCTAAGGTCCATTTGACTTCACATTCCAGGATGTCTGGCTCTAAGTGAGTGATCATACCATCATGGTTTTCCTAGCTCATTAAGATCTTTTTTGTACAGTTCTCTTGTGTGTACTTGCCACCTCTTCTTAATATCTTCTGCTTCTGTTAGATCCATGCCATTTCTGTCCTTAATTCACCATCTTTGCATGAAATGTTACCTTGATCTCTCCAGTTTTCTTGAAGAGACCTCTAGTCTTTCCCATTCTATTGTTTACCTCTACTTCTTTGCATTGTTTACCTAGGAAGGCTTTCTTATTTCTCCTTGCTATTTTTTGGAATTCTACATTCAGATAGGTATATCTTTTCTAAGGGCTCTAGTAAGTGGAAATTCCTCCATACTTTTTACAGCTGCATATATTTTGTGGTTATACATATATATTTAATCAGCCACTTTGATGACTTTCATATGTTTATGTATGACTGGGTCCCTCTGTTGTCCACCTGAAAATATAATGATACTGTAATTGGCTACATTTCAAGAAAAAATAAATAGTTTTTAAAAATGCTCAAAATGATATACTTTACACAGATTCACATTGATGTATGGCAAAACCAATACAATATTGTAAAGTAATTAACTTCTAAATAAATAAATAAATATATAAAAAAGATTTTGCATATGATATAACCTATGTTCTTACTGATACATGTTTACTGTTAAGTAGTATCTCACTGTATAAATAAAGTACAACTTATTTATTCATTTGAAAAAAAAATGTAGCATGTATTCACATAAAATTTAGTTGCCAAACTGGGGCTTCTGTATCAAAAGGAAAACTTGCAAATTTTCTCCTCAAAACATTTTTCAATTTGCAGTTCCATCACCAATATAGGATAACACCTACTTCACTCAGTAATGAAATAGGTGTTTATTCTCTCAACAGGGTGTCATTCAGCATTTACTAATTTGAAAAGTTAGAAATGATGTCAGTATGCTTTTAATTAGTATTTATCTCATCTTCAGTGTGACTGAAGGCATTTTTATACATTTAAGGGCTATTTGTTTCTGTGTGAACTTTCAGCTTATTTAGTTTGCCAATTAATTTTCTTGGATGTTGCAACGTTTCAACTCACTTTCTGAGTTGTACATCTTGAAGGCCTTTTTGGTGTGTGTGTGTGTCTTTCAAGGTTATTTTTATTTTAAATAATCATACTTTTATCTACATTCCTTTTTATTTTCTTCCAAGACACGTCTTGATGTTATTTGAAATGAATATTTAACATTACATTTTAACTTTTTATGAAAATGGAACTTATTGACTTGCATATTAACTTTTCTTATTATTTCAATTATTTATTGATATTCATAATTTTGATTCGGTTATTCTTGTTCCTTTAGGTATACAATTACATCATCTGCCACCTGTAAATCATTATTTTAGTTCCAAATTGTTTTAGTTATAATTCTGTCAAATAAATATTGCTTTTTATCTTTTACTGATGATAGCGGGATTGTTTCCATTATGTTTTATTAGATTAGATGATTGTATTAAATCAATATTGATTTATACACTGTTAACTATTAATTGATATTAATTTTTATTAAGTTTTTTTTTTTTCATAGTTGTGTGATAAAGGACAGAAATGGTCTGGACCTAACAGAAGCAGAAGATATTAAGAAGAGGTGGCAAGAATACACGGAAGAACTTTGAACTGAACTGTGATGGATTTTGAAATTCTTTTCAGCAATGAGCAATTTGTTCATGTCATTGTATTTCTTAAATCTATCATAATTTTCATTTAAATTCACCAGTTTCATAATAGTGAACCAGTATTGCATTTTGTTTGGTTTGATTAATGCTACCTATCTTGATCTTTCCTTGTGGCTCAGTTATATAGTATCCATCAGCCAATGCTAGAGACACAGGAGACACAGGTTCAATCCCTGGATCAGCAAGATTCCCTAGAGAAGGAAATGACAGCCCACTACTGTATTCTTGCCTGGGAAATCCCATGGACAGGGGAGACTGGTGGGCTACAGTCCATGGGGCCGCAAAAGAGTTGGACACAACTTAGCTACTAAACCACACTAATGTATCATGCATTGTTAATGTAATCATGGATTGTGTATAATTGTGTAATTGTGATTTTTAAAAATGACTTTTAGATGAATATTGACAGATTTATAATTTATTTTTTTATTTTTTAAAATATTTAAATTCTATTTTTAAATTTTACTTTATGATTTATTTTATTTATTTTTTTATTTCTTATTTTATTCTTATTCTTTTTTATTTATAATTTATTTTTTATTCTTTTTATTTCTATTTTTATTTTAAAAATACCCCTCTCAAGAGTGAGTATTAACATAACCTTATTTCATGAAAAAAATATTTCTTCTGGTTTAAATATATGGAACTTTAATAGTGTGACATTATCTGCTCTTTAAAAAGTAGATTTCACCCTTTAGTGACTCATGCTTTGAGAAGAACCTTTTTTTACAGCTCAATTCATTTTTTTCAATATGTACATCAGTTTGTTGAATTATAGATTTCTGGGTAGTTTTTGATAAGCATTGTTATTCAATTTTTATATGTATTTTATTTCCATAAATAGAATTGAGAGAAGTAGGGCAAAAGTACAAAATTATTTAGTTCTTTTGTGAACTCTATGTATTAGTCATTTTTTGTGGTGTACTTTGCCATATATTAGTCATTGTAATATAACTTTGTGATTTCTCTTTTTTTAATTAGGTTAAATAAAGCTTCATAAACTTTATCTAATATTGTAAACAACTAACATTAATTGATTTTTTTGGATTAGTTATGTATATTCTTTTTCCATTGCATTAATGTATTATCATTTTTAATTAATGTTATTTATTTTTTTATTGCTTTGATCTTTTTCATCACCATGTGCTTAATACTTTAATTTTTAGTGACATTTAAAAATCAGATTATGATTAATTTTACTTTGAGTTCAAGTTCATCTATGTCACATCAGTATTTTTTACTAATATAGTTTAAATGCTTTCTTTCTGGGGAATAATGCAATTAAAATTTTGATATCAATTTCCTGGATTGCTTATTTAGTCATGTATTTAAGAACATCTTGTTTGCTTCCAGTGTTTGACAGGCTTGAAGAAAACTGAGAAACATACATGTGACTATATTCTAAATATTACATACTGGGCATAAGTTCTATTTTTTTGGGTAATTTTGATTAAGAAATATCATATCTATTTGTAAAGGTATTTTAGGAAAAAATATTAGCCATCACACTGTCCAAAATCATATTTTTTCCTTAATTTTTTTTACTATCATAAATATTCTAATTATAATATTGGAAACTCCAGTTATTAGTAGACTGAATCATACTTCTCTGCTCTCCAAATAAATGCATATGCTTTCTTTTTTCTTCCTTCCTTCCTTCCTTTATCCCTCCTTCATTTCTTCCCTTCCTCTCTCTCTCTTTCTTTCTTCTTTGCTTGCTTGTCTTGTTCTCTTGTTTTCAGGAGATAATTCCAATTCTGCAACAATTTTACTATTTCATATTTATAATTTAATATTTTGTTGTTGCTATTCAATTTATAATTTTAATGATTATTTTTATATCTTTATTCCTTTCACTTTTTTTTAACATTTTCATTGTATATACTATAGAATCTTCATGAAGTTTATGGATCCTATAATGTTCTTAGTTTTATTTGGACTTCCCACATATTGTTATAATCTGTCTTCTTGAATTATAAATGTTTCCTATGCCCCATGTTGGAATTCATATAACATAAATCAACATTCACAGCATAAGGCCAAGTAACAGCAAAATAGTATTCTCAATTGGGACATATAATATGCTTTTTAGTTTGATTTCAGTTTTGTCAGTAGCCAAAATTATTTGGATTCTAAATCTGTGTTCTAAGATCTCTTAATTAATCTTCACCTAGTTCTAAGAATTTGATAACACTCCAAAGTATCAAGAGCTCTACATATTGGTTTATTGATTATATACATTTAATTTTCTTTCTTCTTAGTAATTTATTTTCAAAGAAAATGGCTTACACTAGTCCATCAAAATTCAGTTCTGGCTCAACAATAATAGTATGTTAAACTAATGGAAATCTACAAAGTAACCACAACATTCCTGGGACACAAAATATAGTTATATAGTTAATTGAAGTTTATTTGAGAGAGAGGGTAGATTATTGTGCAGGGAGACAATCAATCAAGTTTATTACATCATCTCTATATTGATAACATTCTACTCTATTCTATGTTAGATCAGTCTCCTATTAGGATCATCTCCATCTGTGCAGATTTTCATGAATTCCCTCATGTACAGACTTTAAAGAAGTGTGGCCAGGTGTCATATTTTCCTCTCCTGGCACTCCTGAAATTCTATGCAATGTGAAACTAACTCCAGCTTCAGTGACCTTCAAATATACGGAAATGATACATTTTAAATATAAACTTTTTAAGTGATAAGGATACATATATTTAAATAAAAACCAAACTTCCAGGGATTCTTTTTGTGAAAAACAATGAGCAAATATTGTTGATGTTTTCTTTTTCTAAGTGAACATGTGCTGATAGAGTGTATGCTTATTTCTCTCTTCATTTATTCTTTTCCTAGAGTTCCACTCTTTTGCAGAATTTTGAAAATGGCCAGAATTACACTGTTAGTACAATTGCAAGGTACTATTTTATTTTTCTTCTTTTGTCAATGAATGCTGCCTTGACTCCTAACATTATCAGATGTTAAATTTCATAATTTCATTTCTGAACATCCAACAGTTCCTGAGCTCACAAAAGCCTGTTCACATTCTCCTCTACCTGAGACATACATTTTTCCATATCTCAATTAAATCACTATGTTATTCTCACTTTGTTAACAGTTGCCATCTTGCCTTTATTTTCTCCATTCATTTTTACTACTTATGAGTCATATCTGATCCTCTCTGAATCTGATACAAAGGTCTTTTATCACCGACTCTTTCTTCAAAACATCTCATACATTGAAACAGGTATAACAGAAGAATGGTGTGTATTTCCAATATGCATGTAATACATGTGTGGACCCCTTCTGCTCACTACAGCCACTGTAGCTGCTTCAAGACAGGGAAAAGATGGCAAATCTACATGCTAGAATGTGTTAGTCATTAGTTGTCCTGCTGGCTTTAAGCTTGATTTTCAAGATGTTCCATCCATATCTATACTTTTAGTTATTATTTTAGTGGTTTGTTTTTCCCATGCTCTCTACTAAGTATTGGACACAGAATAAACTCTTTGATATAAAAGTTTATATTCAACTTGTAAGTCAAAATTGTGAACATATACAGCTACAATGTAAGACTGATTTCTGATTGGTCTATAAAAGTTCACAGAATGAGGTATATTGAGATCGCAAATCTAGAGATGGTGTCAGGCTAATCATCATTGTTATATTTATTTGTAGCTGTCTTCATCCTCCTCTCTAATTTCAGGCACTCCACTCTTACCTAAAACAAATTCTACCACTGAGTTCAGCAAATCTCTCAGGAAATTTTCTTTAGGTTTATCAGCTTAGCTATGTGCTGTGCTCAATTGTGTTTGAATCTTTGCAGCCCCATGAACTGTAGCCTGCCGGGCTCCACTGTCCATGAGATTTCCCAGACAAGAATACTGGCATGAGCTTGCCTTTTCCTACTCCAGGGTAACTTCCTCACTGAGGGATCAAATCTGCATCCCCTGCACTGGCAGGTGAACTTTTTACCACTGAGCCTTATATTTTATTATTACAGTCCTTTTCTATCATTTTCTACCATAGAACATCATGCCCAACTCTTTATAACCCGATGGACTATACAGTCCATGGAATTCTGCAGGCCAGAATACTGTAGTGGGTATCTGTTCCCTTCTCCAGGGGATCTTCCCAACCCAGATTTCCCACACTGCAAACGGATTCTTTACCTGCTGAGCCATGAGAGAAGCCCATAGAACATCCATTCCCTCCTTATCAAAACACTGTGTTCACTTGGACTTTGTGAATAACCATCCTCTTATTTGCTAACTTTCTAGATATCTATTTACAATAGTCAGTTGTGACCTATATTTCTGTGCTTTTTTTACTTTTTTATGCACTTGTGTCTGATCATTTTACAAGTTCTTCTTAATTAGTGCAGGAACTTCAAAGAGAATTTCTGAATAAACTTATCATTTTGTACCAGAAATCACTTCTGAGTGCTAGACTCTTGAATACAATGATAATACACATAAATCATAATCCAAAATAAATTTATAGCTGTTCTTTTTCAAAAACATTAATCTTCTGGTTTCATGAATTTTTGGAAATGGCACAGTACCAATCAGTGGTATACTGGGGCTGGAGCTGGCCTATATTGGCTCATGTAGCCAACAGAGTGCAATTATTCCCAGCTCCACAGTTAGCGAAAATGTGTTGGTGGCTTGAAGTTAACCACAGTTGGTATATTTATAGGACAGAAATTGGCAAAAACACTGAATCAGTTTTTTTTCTCTCTTCTTTAGAAGTGATTGCTTAATATTTATTAGCACATTCCTGGATCTATCCAAATCAGAAACAAGAGGATCACTACTACCAGCTTTCTTCTTCTGTCCTCATTCATAACCTATCAATTATAATTTCCATTTAATTACATTTCAGGAAGTATCTTAAATCTATTTGCTTTTTAAAAAAAGCTTCTTCGGTACAACTTTAGACCATCTCTACAATCTAAGTCAATGCTGTCAAGCTATCTGTGTGAAAGGCCTGTTCTCATGTTTAACCACAACAGCTACAATCACTTTAATTCCAATATTTTTGTAAATCAATGTGTTGAAAATGTGCATCTTTATGTTGTAAGTGATATTGCAATTATTAAATATTAAAATATTAGATAAATAAGCAAGTATGGCTATCCACTCTAAAGTTAAGATCCTCTTGGTATCTTGCAGAAATACAAAGAGTCCATCCTATTTTCTCAACAGTTTTCCTTTAAATTACAATGATGAATCAATATTCAAACATTATTATTTATTAAAGCTTCTATATTGTTACAGTATAAAAATGATAACCTTTAATGTAGTACATTGGATTTGTGTATCTCATCTTTTTTTATTATATTGTTAAGTAAACTGTTGAGTTAATGTTTTTTATGATTTTTCCTTTTTAGTGGAAGATAATAGCTTTAAAATATTGTGCTTGTTTTGCCACACATCAACATCAATCAGCAACAAGTTTACATATTTCCCCTCCTTCATAAACACCTCTCACACTTCCCACCCCATCCTATTCCTCTAGGTTTTCAGAGCACTAGGTTGAACTCCATGTGTCACACAGCAAATTCCCACTTGCTATTGATACACACACACACGCGCACACACACACACACACACACACACAATCTGTAGATATATATATCACACATATCATATATATGTATGCATATACACATATAACTATATGTGTGTGTATATATAGATATATATATATTTAGTTCTTTAGAAAAACTAACGAGTCTCTTGCTAAAAGTGAAAGAGGAAAGTGAAAAATTTGGCTTAAAACTCAACATTCAGAAAACTAACATCATAGCCTCCAGTCCCATCACTTCTGGCAAATAGTTGGGGAAACAATGGAAATAGTGAGAGAATATTTTTGGGGGCTCCAAAATAACTGCAGATGGTGACTGCAGTCATGAAATTAAAAAACACTTGCTTCTTGGAAGAAAAGCTATGATGAACCTAGATGATATATGGAAAAGTAGAAGCATTACTTTGTCAACAAAGGTCCATCTAGTTGAAGCTATGGTTTTTCCCACCATCATGTATGGATGTGAGAGTTGTACTATAAAGAATTTGAGTGCCAAAGAACTGATGCTTTTGAATTGTGGTGTTGAAGAAGACCCTTGAGAGTCCCTTGGACTGCAAGGCGATCCAACCAGTCCATTCTGAAGGAGATCAGCCATGAGATTTCTTTGGAAGGAATGATGCTAAAATTTAAGCGCCAGTACTTTGGCCACCTTATGCGAAGAGTTGACACATTGAAAAAGACCCTGATGCTGGGAGAGATGGGGGGCAGGAGGGGAATGGGATGACCGAGGATGAGATGGCTGGATGGCATCACGGACTCAATGGACGTGAGTCTGAGTGAACTCCGGGAATTGGTGATGGACAGGGAGGCCTGGCATGCTGCGATTCATCGGGTGGGAAAGAGTCAGACACGACTGAGCGACTGAACGGAACAGAACGGGTTAGAGTTTGGAAGAACATTAGAATCACATTTCAATAAATTTTTATCAGTGAGTATATTGAAAAAGTTTTTATATCTAAAATTGATTAGAGTAATAGTACTTTAGATTTTTGAATTACATACTTTCTGAAGAATTTTTCATATTCAACTTAGTTTTGTGAATTTCAACACCTTAATATTGTAAAGTGCTATTCTTTCTTTGAAAAGGGAGTATTTAACAATGTGAACAGAGCTCTTGTCAGTTATTATTTATGCAAATAATATTTCTATAAATTAATAAACTGCAAACTCAGGTTCCTTCACTACATGAGCCACTTGTAAGCTCTGCATAGAATTTTGTATTAGAAATTTGATATTCCATTTCTTAAATAGGATACACAGATATATAATCTCCATGTCCAGAAAACCTTAGGATAGAAATTGAGAATAAATGGTTAATATCCCAGTTTTCTTAAGAACTGTAATAAAATGTCTGGAATATCCACTTTCAGTTTTCATCATCAGGTTCAAAAATAGGCATTCAGTGTATTTAATTTAAAGCAATAATTAAATTATTTTTAATTACAGAGGTTATTCACTAGAGATAAAGATTTAAATAAAAAGGTGATCTTTTCCCTTACACCTCTCCTTTTCCCCATCTTACTGTTTCTTATCCTTTTTTCTTTTGGTAAAACTTTAGGCTACCACAAAAACACTCTGACACTTGTTAGAAAGAACATTGTCAAGGTGAAATTGATTTGTCATTTCTTCTTAGAAAATAATCAATAGCTTAGGAGAATTCCACACTTGTAGTTCTATAGAAAAATCAATTTCAGATATAAACACCCTGAACATTATAAATATATTGCCATCTCAAATGAAACACTATCATTACAATATTTAACTTTAAAAATTCAAGCATGTTAAATGTTCCAGTGATTTTGCAAATAATATATTCTTTTAGTGTTGAAAATTTTAAGGCTGAATATCTTTTCATTTCTTTATGGATTTTCATATACACATTTATGTCTATATACATATGCATTTATTTTATACAGAGAAACAAATCCATAGCTCTATTCATAGTGAACTTTTTTTTTTTTTAAGTATACTAACTGGATGAGAAGATTAGTAAGGAGGAAAATAAAAGAGGAACACAGATCATGCTTTTTTTTTTATAGAATCGAGAATAAAATTTATATAATTAAAAAATATATATCTGGAGCTTATCTGTTAAATTCAAATGAATTCAGCTAAATGAGTGAAACTTTTATTTTGAAAATGCACTGTGGTACTTGGAGTTTACTGTTATGTAGTTTCAATTGAAGAAGGTAGATGTACACTGGCCATTATGATTTTCTTCTCAGAAGCATTTAGTCTAATGTTTCTAAAGCCTAGGAAATATTGCACATTTTGAGCCTTTCAACATTGTACTGTGGAAAGCAGGTCACTCACAACAGCATTTTTAATTTGACAGGGGATTACAAAAAAAAAAAAATTGGTGCTCTTTAACTGTTGTCACAGCTATCTATTACGTTAAGAACAAGTTGATTTTAATATTAGTCAAATTAAAAAGCATTGTATCATGCTAACCTTGGGCATTCATTTACATAATTGGCTCTCTGCTTGCTGTGTATATGTGACACCCTCATTTGATTACTGTTCATTTCTCTGAAACTGTGAAGCAGCATCTAATGTAAACTGCATATTAATATTTAATTTTCATCAAGCCTTATTTTATGTAGTCAAGTTGCAGCAAATGCTACCTTTTCATTATTAAGCTTGTTGTAAGTCCCACTCTTTCAGAGCTTTTTAGGAGACAAAGTTCAAGTCATTGTTCCATAATGAAACAATAAAGCTGCACTCCACAGGTTTAGTTTATGTAGGTAAAGGATTTTCTTACTGGAAGTGGCCTTTGGGAAATTTCTAAAACTTGGATAGGAAAAAAGGCAATGTTTATTGGTCCCTGTATTAGGTAACTTAATCAAAAAAGTAAAATAATATCTTAGAGCCATACAAAAAACCTTTTAATATATTTTCTTAGATGCACAGGTTATCTGTGGCTCTGTTGGGCTAAGTGCCAGGTTATGGGTCAGATGTAAGTCTGCTCTACCTGTCTCTCACGCTAGGATTCAGACTGATAAAGTTAATGCTTGGGCATGTTCTTCTCACGGAGGGTAGTCATGTAAGAGTATAAGCCAAACTTCTCAACAATGTTTAAAGCATCTACTCAAAATTTAATTATTATTGCCACTCACATCCATTAATAAAAAAGGTGATGGTCAAGATCAGACATCAATGGTCCAATAAAATATACAATGTTCGTTAACTTCTCGATATGGTGAATAGTTACTAAAAATGAAATAACTTATCCCAGTCCTTCAAGGAAAGAGTCAAATTTTCTAAGTAGTTTATGCATAGAGAGTTACTAGATTCTTTTATCAACTCTCTGGGCAGATTTCTTATTTCTCTCTTGTGGAAGTAAATCATACCAGTATTAACAGAGGCCATTCATAAGACTGAGCTGTTTTCTGAGCCAAGACTATAATGGAGAGTTATTTAATCCAAAAGCCCTTTAGGAATATATCTCATACTGACATTCTCCCCTCTACTCATTACATCTTCATCTCTCATTTTGTAGATTTAGCTTTTAAAGACTGAAACTCTGATAGGAAAAAAATATATATATCATCTTTTTTTTTGGGGGGGGGAAGGGAAGTGTGTATCTTGTTCTTTTGTTCCTGAGAACTAATACAATTCTTTCTCCATAATGGAAATTTATGTTTGTAAATATTTCTAGTTTTCTGTGATTATGGTATTTGTGTCTGCCCTCTGATGCCTCTCACAACAGCTATTGCCTTACTTACTTAGGTTTCTCTTACCTTGGATGTGGGGTATCTCTTCACAGCTGCTCCAGCAAAGTGCAGCCACTGCTCCTTACCTTGAACAAGGGATATGACCTCACAGCTGCCCCTTCTGAATGTTGAGTAGATCCTTTCAGCCCTCCTCACCTGCGCCATGAGCCATGCATTGTGGGGTCACCCAATATAGGAGGGTCATGGTGGAGAAGTCTGAAAGAATCCTCTTCAGTATTCTTGCCTGGAGAACCCCATGAACAGTATGAAAAGGCAAAATGATAGGATACTGAAAGAGGAACTCCCCAGGTTGGTAGGTGACAAATATGCTACTGGAGAAATAACTCCAGAAATAATGAAGGGATTGAGCCAAAGCAAACACAATACCCAGCTGTGGATGTGACTGGTGACAGAAGCAAGGTCCGATGCTGTAAAGAGCAATATGGCATAGGAACCTGAAATGTTAGTTTCATGAATCAAAGCAAATAAGTTCAGTTCAGTTCATTCACTCTTTCATATCTGACTATTTGCCATCCTATGAATCGCAGCACGCCAGGCCTCCCTGTCCATCACCATCTCCTGGAGTTCACTCAGACTCACGTCCATTGAGTCCGTGATGCCATCCAGCAATCTCATCCTCTGTCGTCCCCTTCTTCTCCTGCCACCAATCCCTCCCAGCATCAGAGTCTTTTCCAATGAGTCATCTCTTTGCATGAGGTGGCCAAAGTACAGGAGCTTCAGCTTTAGCATCATTCCTTCCAAAGAAATCCCATGGCCGATCTCCTTCAGAATGGACTGGTTGGATCTCCTTGCAGTCCAAGGGACTCTCAAGAGTCTTCTCCAACACCACAGTTCAAAAGCATCAAGGCTTCAATGCTCAGCCTTCTTCACAGTCCAACTCTCACATCCGTACATGACCACTGGAAAAATCATAGCCTAGACTAGACGGAACTTAGTCGACAAAGTAATGTCTCTGCTTTTGAATATGCTATCTAGGTTGGTCATAAGTTTTCTTCCAAGGAGTAAGCGTCTTTTAATTTCATGGCTGCAGTCACCATCTGCAGTGATTTTGGAGCCCTCCAGAATAAAGTCTGACACTGTTTCTACTGTTTCCCCATCTATTCCCCATGAAGTGATGGGACTGGATGCCATGGTCTTCGTTTTCTGAATGTGGAGCTTTAAGCCAACTTTTTCACTCTCCTCTTTCACTTTCATCAAGAGGCTTTTTAGTTCCTCATCACTTTCTGCCATAAGGGTGGTGTCATCTGCATATCTGCAGTTATTGATATTTCTCCCAGCAATCTTGATTCCAGCTTGTGCTTCTTCCAGCCCAGCGTTTCTCATGATGTACTCTGCATAGAAGTTAAATTAGCAGGGTGACAATATACAGCCTTGACGAACTCCTTTTCTTATTTGGAACCAGTCTGCTGTTCCATGTCCAGTTCTAACTGTTGCTTCCTGACCTGCATACAGATTTCTCAAGAGGCAGGTCAGGTGGTCTGGTGTTCCCATCTCTCTTAGAATTTTCCACAGTTTATTTTGATCCACATAGTCAAAGGCTTTGGCATAGTCAATAAAGCAGAAATAAATGTTTTTTTTTTCTCGGAGTCTCTTGATTTTTCCATGATCCAGCAAATTGGCAGGGGCCAGAGAGGAGATGACAAAAGTAAAGGTCAACATTCTAGGAATCAGCAAACTAAAATGGACTGGAATGGGTGAATTTAACTCAGATGATCATTATTTCTACTACTGTGGGCACGAATCCCTTAGAAGAAATGGAGCAGTCATCATGGCCAACCAAAGAGTCCAAAATGCAATCTCAAAAACAACAAAAATGATCTCTGTTCATTTCCAAGGCAAACCATTCAATATCACAGTAATCTAAGTCCTTGATGCTCTGAAGGAATAGGGGCAGGAAGAAAAGGGGACGACTGAGGATGAGATGGCTGGATGTCATCACTGACTCGATGGACTTGAGTTTGTGTGATCTTTGAGAGTTGTTGATGGTCAGGGAGGCCTGACGTGCTGCAATTCATGGGCTAGCAAAGAGTCAGACACGGCTGAATGACTGAACTTAACTGAAATATTTCTAAGGTAGCATTTTATTAATTTAAGTCCAAGAGGTCTCAAAGAAATAAGCATAACTAGTTGGGATATAGACCTAAAAAGAGAAAGCAAGATAACATATGTAAAAGAGATATGGAATAAAAAGAGGATTTCCTACCATATCCAAATGTCAAAATTGTCTATAAATCTATATTTGTCAAATACCAGGTACCAAGATAAGCTGCAAAGGATTACAATACTTATAAATGTGTTTGACTTACACCAAGATAAAGTCATTTCTCTTGAGAAATGTCTGATTAATTTCAGGTAGATAGGAAGCTCAAGATAGGAGAATCTCTAATTCTACAAAGCTCCTGGAGGGAAAAAAAAAAAAAAACTTCAATTTTTATGTGCAAAAATTTCCAGTGTCCAACCTAAACTCCACATCTTAAATCCTTAATTATAGTAACAAATTACATTTTGAAAATTTAAAGAACAATAGCATATATGCAGTTGAGTTCAAGTATAAATGTAACACCGTCGTATTAGTATTTGCCTTGTGGTTCATCTAGTAAAGAATCTGCCTGCAATGTGGGAGACCTGTGTTCAGTCCCTAGGTTGGGACAACAACCTGGAGAAGGGAAAGCTTACCCACTCCCGTATTCTTGCCTAGATAATTACATAGACTGTATAGTCCATGAGGTTGCTAAAAGTTGGACACGACTGAATGACTTTCATTTCACTTTCACATATTATCACCACACACACACACACACACACACACAAAACACCAACACCACCACAACAAAAAACACTTTCTTTTCATTCTCACAATCTGTCTCCTCTGAAATCCATGGAGGAAAAGATGATGCAGCAGTTCTAAATAATTACAAATAAATTCAACTTGAAAGAGTCATGAAAGTAGTTTTGATTAATCTGAATTAAAAACTGTTTTTAAAGGTGTTACTATACCTATGGATATAAATTGTTATTAATTTTCTTCATTGTCTTTTTTGTGTGTTTTAAATGATGTACTGTGATTTATCACAAAGTATAATGTTCTAAATGTTATGTTCTGTAGTATGATTAACAAAAATTGATTCTGGAAGAAAAAGCAGGAAAGGTTTAAAATGTTTACCTCAGAATTATGGAGAGTACTAGAGGATTAGGTTTGGGCTGAAGCTTCCACAATTGCTCTGGGGGAAAAGAAAAATCTCTGGTCTGAAAACTGTTGCTGATACCATCCAGAGAAGCAGAGCTAGTGGACACCACAATTTCTAGCTTCTCTGGGTAGTGGTGACCAAGCTGCATTCTAGATTTAGAGTTACATTTATTGGAGTATAGTTAATTTACAACATTGTGTTAGTTTTAGGTGAGGTAAGGAATAATAGTTCAATTATACATCTGCATATATTAATTATTTTTAAGATTCATTTTCATATAAATTATTACAAAATATTGATTAGAGCTCCCTGTAGTATACAGTAAGTCTTTGTTGGTTATCTATTTTGTATATAGTAGTGTGTGTATGTTAATACCAAGATGCTAATTTATCCCTCTGCCCCAACATTTCTCCTTTGATAACCATAAATTTGTTTTCAAAATTTGTGAGCCTGTTTCTGTTTGGTAAATGAGTTCATTTACATCATTCTTCCACAAAAATTTCCACAAAATTAGACTCCATATATGAGTGATACCAGGATATATGTCTTTGTCTGACTTACTTTACTTGTTTTGATAAATTCTAGGTCCATCCATGCTTCTATAAATGTTATTATTTTACTCATTTTATAGCCATGCAATATTTCATTGTATACATGTACCATACCTTCTTTACCCACTCCCCTGTTGATGGACATTTAAGCTGTTTCCAGGTTTGACTATTATAAATAGCACTGCAATGAACCCTGAGGTGCATGTATCTTTTATGTGCATGTTTTCTCTGAATATATGCCCAGGAGTGGGACTGCAAGATCATATGTTAGTTCTATATTTAGTTTTTTAAGGAACCTCTGTATTGTTCTCCATTGTGGCCATACCAACTTATATTTCTAACAACAGTGCAAGAAACTTCCCTTTTCTCCACATCCTGCTGGCCTTTATTTGTAGATTTTTGTTGCTGGCCATTCTGTCTGGTGTAAGATGATACCTC
Source organism: Aepyceros melampus (assembly GCA_006408695.1). NCBI lineage: Eukaryota > Metazoa > Chordata > Mammalia > Artiodactyla > Bovidae > Aepyceros > Aepyceros melampus. The sequence continues at coordinate 13,476 of SJXQ01012399.1, read as the reverse complement.
ATTGTAGTTTTTGATAGCATTAACAAATGATAAATATAGTTAATCATACTGTGTTGCACAGTTAATGAGGTACCATTTCACGTCAGTCAGAATGGCTGCGATGCAAAAGTCAACAAGCAATAAATGCTGGAGAGGGTGTGGAGAAAAGGGAACCCTCTTACACTGTTGGTGGGAATGCAAATTAGTACAGCCACTATGGAAAACAGTGTGGAGATTCCTTAAAAAATTGCAAATAGAACTGCCTTATGATCCAGCGATCCCACTGCTGGGCATACACACCGAGGAAACCAGAATTGAAAGAGACACGGTACCCCAATGTTCATCGCGGCACTGTTTGTAATAGCCAGGACATGGAAGCAACCTAGATGTCCATCAGCAGATGAATGGATAAGAAAGCTGTGGTACATATACACAATGGAGTATTACTCAGCTATTAAAAAGAATACATTTGAATCAGTTTTAATGAGGTGGATGACGCTGGAGCCGATTATACAGAGTGAAGTAAGCCAGAAAGAAAAACATCAATACAGTATACTTACACATATATATGGAATTTAGAATGATGGTAATGATAAACCTGTACGCAAGACAGCAAAAGAGACACAGTTGTATAGAATGGCCTTTTGGACTCTGTGGGAGAGGAAGAGGGTGGGATGGGTTGGCAGAGTGGCAGTGTAACATGTGTGATATCATAAGCGAAACGAATTGCCAGTCCAGGTTTGATGCAGGATGCAGGATGCTAGGGACTGATGCACGGGGATAATCCAGAGAGAGGGTGTGGGGCGGGAGGGTGGAGGTGGGGGTCGGGATTGGGAGTTCATGTACACTCATGGCTAATTCATGTCAATGTGTAACAAAACGAATACAGTATTGTAAAGCAAAACAAACTAAAAAATAAAAATTAATTAAAAAAAATACTGAGAGTCAACCTTCAAAGCTCTCATCACAAGAAAAAAAAATTATATCATCTGTGAAAATGGAAGTATGATAACTAGACTTATTGTGATCATTTTTGTAACATGCATAAATTGATTTGTTGTTTAGTTGCTCAGTTGTGTCTGACTCTTTTGCAACCCTATGGATCGTAGCTCACCAGGCTCCTCTGTCCACAGGATTTCCCATGCAAGAATACTGGAGTGGGTTGCCATTTCCTTCCCCAGTGGATCTTCCTCTCCATCTCCAGGGATCAAATGCACATCCTCTGCATTGGCAGGCAGAGTCTTTATCACTGAGCCACCGGGAAAACCCCAACACATACAACATACCTAACATATACAAATACTTTTTCATTATGTTGTATGTATGAAACTAATATAATGTTATGAGTTATTATAACTCAGTAAAAAAATATACTTAATAAAAACTAAGATAGATGTACCATAATATAATGGTCTGCTACTGCTAAGCCACTTCAGTTGTGTCCGATTCTGTGTGACCCCATAGACAGAAGCCCACCAGGCTCCCCCGTCCCTGGGATTCTCCAGGCAAGAACACTGGAGTGGGTTGCCATTTCCTTCTCCAATACATGAAAGTGAAAAGTGAAAGTTAAGTTGCTCAGTTGTATCCAACTCTTAGCGGCCCCATGGACTGCAGCCTACCAGACTTCTCTGTCCATGGGGTTTTCCAGGCAAGAGTACTGGAGTGGGGTGCCATCACCTTCTCTGAATATAATGGTCAAATAGTAACAAAAATGGATTATAGTAGAGTAGATAAAGTTATTCCACATTGATGTCATTTTTAAAGAAAATTATCACTTGCATGAATTAAAAAATCAAACTCAAGTTCATTCACCTTATTTTAACTCAAATATTATTTTCCAGTGTATGTGACTGTTACCTATTAATTCAGTTTCTTGGCATGAAAGCTACTTAGTATAGGAATATGAATAACACCTACAAAATATCCTTTACTTGATACAGTTGAATCTGTTGCATATTAACACTCTAAGTTGTTTGTGCATATGTGCAGAAAAATGTTTTATAGTCTTTTGAAAGAAATAGCATGCATGTGGCTACACTGATATTTTCACTTATATTTAAAAGTAATGAAGACCAAAGCATCTCCATTTTTCATTCTGAAGGGCATTGCCATGTAAAGATTAGCTCACAAAACCAGAAGAAACCTTTGGAGAGGTGAGTATCCAGCTTGCTGTGTATCTGGCAGGACCTGTGAATTCTAGTAGGGATCTCCCAGTTAGTTCAGAAATATAAATGTGTCCTTAGCAGATAGAAAGAAGAGTAAGGAAAGATTCTTTTCCTACTCTGAACCTTCTTTGGGGTGACTGTAATGTGGATAATTATCTAAAACATTTTAAGCACCCTCGTTGAATTCCCATCCTGACCCTGAGGGATAAATGACCAATAAGCCACAGGCTTCCACCTCAATTTTTTCCAGGAGGCAGAGCAATGCTAGAAGGGAAGAGAGTGAAAGGCCCTTCTGTCTTCTCAGAGCCACAAGAAGAAGGAACTGTTTACACTGGTTTCATAGGTTAAATGTATAAAAAGCCATACATTCTTCTATCTTCTCATTTCCAATGTTTCCGTTGTGTGAATGAATAAAGTCAGAAAGTTTTCAGAAAGGAGAAACTGTCCTCAAGTAGGATACATTGTTGCTATATAATCCCTAGTACAGAGTTTAAACTGAGTTGCTTGTTGTGTAGTCATCAGTTCTGGGTTTAAAGGAAAACACACACACACACACACACACACACACACACACACACACCTTATGTGACTAAGACTAAATAATGTAGAGAAAAGAAAAAAGTTTGTACTTTCCTCCACCTTGACAATCCCAGATCCCTCTCTCCACAGGGATCCCAGACCCCTCTCTCCTCGGGGAATTCCAAACTTCTTATCAACCTGCCTAGGAATTGACTGTCTCAGTTGGAGAACTCAGGTTTATTAAGCCAATGGGCTCAGAGGTGTTAACACTTCAAACTCTGAACCCCAAACAAAGGGGTTACAAAGCTTATTAGACAGTGCATGACATCAGACTGTAGTGGTCGATGCTAACAGTTAGTAGGCTAGTTTAAACTAGGGGTTTCACTTGCAGGAACACTGGTTAGGAAAGGGTCAGGGAATGCCTGACCTTTATACAGACAAGCATGATTAAGCATGATTACAGAGACTGGGCAATTGAAAAAGCAGGACAAGGGTGAATGAGATAACCTTCAGGTCTAGCATTGTTGTAAGTCTCCATTTTCTTGATGTACATACCTGACTTACATGACATTGCAAGGAGCAGGCTGAGTTAGAGAAGCAGAACGAGCAGGAAGTTATTGTAAATTTTTAACTTTTCTCCTTAACCTCCAATTAATATTCAGGGTTAATTTCCTTTAGGATTGACTGATCTGATCTCCCTGCAGTCCAATGGCTCTCAAGAGTCTTCTCCAGCACCACAGTTTGAAATCATCACTTCACCTCTCAGCCTTCTTTATGGTCCAACTCTCACATTCCTACAAGACTACTGGAAAAACCATAGCTTTGACTATACAGATCTTTGTTGGCAAAGTAATATCTCTGCTTTTTAATACACTTTCTAGGTTTGTGATAGCTTTCTTTCCAAGGAGGAAGCATTTTTATATTCCCCTTTCCCTTTCTTGCTTTACATTCTTCAAAGACATCCATGCTTCCCAACTGGCTGAAACTCAAGCTTTAGTTTACTCTCACACAACTCAACCCCCCTGCATTCCCAGCTTCTTTCTATTAGTAACATCACCCACTGTAACCCAGTAATCACAAAGTCTTTTTAGTCTCAGTAAGTGAAGGATACTTCTTTTTTTTTTTTTCCCCTTTCTTAGGTGACTGAGAATGTATCTTGTCAAATGAGTGTTGATCCTGAAACAATCTGATGAAAAGTCCCAGCTAGTCTGATGCTGCTATTACTACACAAAACAGCAGGGACATTTTTGGGACATTTCTAGGAACTTTGGGAAAATCTCTGTACATTTTATGCCATGTAATGTTCTGGGCTTTTCATTCACAATTTCTTTGGCATCAGTGAAATAAAAAATCAATGTATTTACACTTCTGGTAAAAGATAGACATGTTTGTTTTAAACTTCAATTTATTTGCTATGTTTCTGAAATTTAGCATATTGCAGGAATGCATCAGTGATATTGTATCAAAAATTTAATGTATTGAATTGATCCAAATGATTTAATTTTATTTATGTTAGGGAAGAAGGAAAAACTTAAAAAAAAAAAAAAAGAATCAGTAGGATAAAATTATCTACTTGGAAAAAATATATAAATTTATTAGTTTTGTGAATAGAAAGTAAATCATCTTTCCGTATGAAAATTATAGATTATTCAAATTAAGCAAATATCTTGATTTTATACTGGAGTATCTTGTTGTCATGGAGAAGGAAATGGCAAACCCACTCCAATGTTCTGCCTGGAGAATCCCAGGGACAGGGGAGACTGGTGGGCTGCCATCTATGGGGTGGCAGAAATTGGACATGACTGAGGTGACTTAGCAGCAGCAGCAGCATCTTGTTGGCATGATTAGTTGCCTATCAAACATCTATTGCCCCCTCTTCTTTAATAAGAACCTTGATTTTATTCAAGGCAACAACAGCCCCAAGTAAAATGTAGTCTCTTCTTCTCCTTTAAAGACAGATGTCACCAATATGGAGAATTCTGGAAAGAAAATATAAAATAATTTGATCATATAAAAAATGAAAATATAGAAGAATTTGAATTGTAAAGAAAATGTCTTTAAACAATACTGACCATTTTAAATCATGAAGTGACCCCAAAGATAGAAGCCATTCTAAGGAAGGCTGATAACAGATAAAAGATTGGATTGCTATGATGTGACTACTGAAAGCCTCTTCCATAGAAAGAAAGAAATGTACTACTTAGTTTAAATTTTTATTTCTAGATAGGGTAGTTAGCAACCAAAAATATTATGTTATGAGATATACACACAGAGAATCATCAATTACACAGATTCACTTATCTTTATTTCATAAATTTAAAAAATATCTCACATGACAGTTTTGTTAACTCTAAAACATCATTCATAGTGTCTGTATAAAAATCATCTTTAGTAATTGGAATTTTTTTTTAATTTTTTAAACATTTCAATTAAAACAGAATAGAATCTCCAATTAAACCAATACATATATGCTCAATTAATTTACAACAAAGAAGACACACATATACAATGGGAGAATAGTCTCTTCAATGAATGATTTTAGGAATAAATTATATTCACTAAAGTATAGTTTTTTTTTTAATTCACTTCACTAGTCATCATTTTATACATTTTAGATAATATTTTATATACTGCTTTTTCAGAAAGCAGGATTGTAGAGACTAAAACAATAGTCTCTTGCTTTCCAGTTTGCAGCTACATTTCTGTCAGTGCAATTCCCTTCATGCTAAAATCCCCATCCAGTTCAAGCTTTCCCCTCCTATTATACATACCTTGGAGGGTAGGAGTCAAGATGTTATCAGCTTTTTATTTCCCTACATTTTACTTATACCTTTAAACTCAACTGGAATTACCTTAATTTAAGTGTGCAATATGCTGTTGGGAACTTAGACAAGATACTCAAGGTTTAATGTAATGGCTGCATATTCAAAAACCTACTGGAGACAAGCAATTGAGCATGTAATAATTTTGATAAAACATCGCTAATATTTTTACTTAGAATAGCATCTGACTTATTAAGATGCCTGCAATGTCTTCAGGTGATATACTTCCCACATGTGACTCATAGTCTAAAGGAATGATTCTTCTGTATTTCAAATTGTAGTTACAAACACAGCAGAAATTCCTCCCCTATATTCTGATAGGGTTTTGCATTTTGCATCTTACTATATTTTATAGAACCACCAGCTCTATTCCTACATCTCTCCAAAGATTATGAGCACCTGAAGAGACAATGGTCTTACTTATCTCTATACACATTGTATATTTCTTGAGTAAATGTGGAATTATTTATAGAATATTTGGGTTATGAATTTAAATCTTCTTTCAGTATTATTTCTGAAAGCTTATAGTCATCTCAATTGAGCAGCTAAGTTACCCATGTTAGTCTGATTCATCAGAGTAAACTTGTGTCATGTTATAAAAATTTATTCTATGTTACATAAAAACATCTAGATATTGTGGAGGCCATTATGATTTTCATAGGAATGTAATGCTAAAATGGTTAATAAAAGCATTAATGAAAAATGCTAATGACTATTTAGAAATTATAAACTAAAGAGAAAATATAATAGATTTAAAGTCTTTTTACAATATGTTTTATCCATTAAAAATGACATTAGAAAAATTTACATGGGTCTTGTGACTTTTATCTATTGGTAGAAATCCATGATAATGATTAGAAATAAAATGAGCATATAACTCTACAAAACACCATAATTTCCCCCAGCAAATTATTTGGTCTTACTTTCCTATAAATGCCCTCACATCAAGATACCACAGACAGTCATGAAAACTAAGTAGTCAGAAAAAAAGAGAAAAGAAGCCTATTAAAAACAGCATAAAAATAATGCAACCAGGAAACCATCTTAACAGCAACTAGCATATGTGCGCCCAGGGAGGCTGTTTCTTTCACCTGATACAACAATCTCATCAGTCATGAACACAAAACTCAATTCTTACAGTAGACAACATTTGCTTGTCTGAGTCTTAGATTATGTAGTTATACTAATGCTTTCTTAGCTACATCCCCACTGCATGAATCATAGCACCTGTATATTCAGGCTTAAGGAAATTCTTGCTTTTTTAACAATCTTTCACCCAGCTAATATAACACAGATAGTCTTATTCCTGAGCTACGAAAATCAAAAGTAAAATGCATCAGAGCATTAACTAAAATTAGTTTCTACCGCCATTGTTTTCTTAAGCAATTGAATACTAAATCACTAAAATGCCAACAAGACTAGATGGCTCATTATATTTTAGCACTCTTTTAGGTCATTAATATAAAGACAGAGCTGCTTGAAATTTGAAGTTTTCTATTCCTGTGGTCAAAACTTTCTAAGTACATGGAGCATTTATTTAGACAAATTTAGTTCTAGCATTTGGTTGAATTGTTAACATGTTTAGCATATTTTCAAGGATGATCTGCTTTATATTTTAAATGAAAGGAGTTATGGTAATTACAGTATGAAATTTAATTTATTAATTCATGACATGAAAGTATGAAGGAAACAATGCTAGCATTGTAAGCATCTGTGGTTACAATACTGAAATTTTGTATATAGGTATAAATGAGGACTCCTCAGGTGTTTACTTGGTAAAGAATCTGCCTGACAATGCAGGAGATGTGGGTTCAATTCCTAGGTCAAGAAGAATCCCTGGAGAAGGAAATAGCAACCCATTCCAGTATTCTTGTCTGGAAAATTCCATGAACTGAGGAGCCTGGGGGTCTACAGTCCATGGAGGTAGCAAAGAGCCAGACACAACTAAGTAACTGAGCATGCACAATTGCAGATGATAGTTCAGCTATGGCAACTAGGAGGTAGGAAAAATCAGTAAGGGCTTGTAGAGATGGGCAGATATTCTAGAACTAATTTAGCAATAATAATATTAAAATTTTAAAAATAGATTATTAAATTTTATAATTTCTCCAAAATTTAAATGTTTGTTCAAAAACTGAATTATTTTTTACATTTATTTTCCACTTTTATGCATTTTAAGAAAAATAGCAATGCAAAGAAATAAAGAATAGAATGCCAAAGACTGTAGATCTCTTTAAGAAAGTTGGAGATAATAAGGGAATATTTTATGAAAAGATAGGTGCAATAAATAACAAAAACAGCAAGGACTTAACAGAAGCAGAAGAGATTAAGAAAAAGTGGCAAGAATACATAAAAGAACTGTACCAAAAAAAGCTCTTAATGACCCAGATAACCATAATGATGTGGTCACTCACCAAGAGCCAGACATCCTGGAATGTGAAGTCAAGTGGCCATTAGGAAGCATTACAACGAACAAAGTTAGTGGAGGTGATAGAACTACACATGAGCTATTTCAAATCCTAAAAGATGATGCTGTTGAAGTGCTGCATTCAATAGGCCGGCAAATTTGGAAAACTCAGTAAAAGCCACAGAACTGGAAAAGGGCTGTTTTTATTCCAATCTCAAAGAAAAGCAATGACAAAGAATTTTCAAATTACCGTGTGACTGCACTCATTTCCGGAGAAGACAATGACACCCCACTCCAGTACTCTTGCTGGGAAAATCCCGTGGATAGAGGAGCCTGGTAAGCTGCAGTCCATGGGGTCGAAAAGAGTTGGACACGACTGAGCAACTTCACTTTTACTTTTTACTTTCATGCATTGGAGAAGGAAATGGAAACCCACTCCATTGGTCCTGCCTGGGGAATCCCAGGGGTGGCGGAGCCTGGTGGGCTGCTGTCTATGGGGTCACACAGAGTCGGACACGACTGAAGCAACTTAGCAGCAGCAGCAGCAGCAGCACCCATTCCACATGCCAGCAAAACTATGCTCAAGATTCTCAAGCTAGGCTTCAGAAGTACATAAACTGAGAGTCTCAAAGATTTGGATACGACCTAGTGACTTAAAAAAAAACACACACACACAATTTATTTTTACTGATTCTTTTTGTTTGTTTCCTTCATTTTCACTATTAACGAGGACATTTTTCTACTCCAAAAGCAAAAGTAAAGACAATTCTACATAACTTTATTTACTCATTCATTTATGTGTTTATATCATTCAAATACAGTAGCAGCAGCAGCAGCAGCAGCACCCATTCCACATGCCAGCAAAACTATGCTCAAGATTCTTCAAGCTAGGCTTCAGAAGTACATAAACTGAGAGTCTCAAAGATTTGGATACGACCTAGTGACTTAAAAAAAAACACACACACACAATTTATTTTTACTGATTCTTTTTGTTTGTTTCCTTCATTTTCACTATTAACGAGGACATTTTTCTACTCCAAAAGCAAAAGTAAAGACAATTCTACATAACTTTATTTACTCATTCATTTATGTGTTTATATCATTCAAATACAGCTACTAAGTTTTACTAAAGTAAGATCTAAGATGAAGCTGAAGTGGATATGAGAAAAAACATTTCACGTTGAAGAAACAACATCGATGTTCATTAAAGATTGTTCACTCATTCAAGTAGTTATACATTCATGCTTTCTTTCACTAATCCCTGGTTTTTCTCTCATTTATTTATTCAAATATTATGGAGCACTCAATATAGAAAATTGTATTGATCACTTCAATTAAAAAAAAAAAAAGACCACTTAGCCATGTGCACAAATATTTTCAAGGACAGAGAATATAGTGCTGTTATCTGAAATATGTATAGTAGTTAATGGAATAAAAGACTATATGTCTGTATATATGTAAGTTGAGATATAGGATGCTATGGATTCTAGATATTGGTAACAACAAAGACACAGAGGAAGCAATACATGCTGTATTAACTAAAAAATTATAGCCATTCCCAAATATGTTTGCAGTTGATTTTTTTTTTTTTCAGTCAGAGTTTATATAATAAAGAGTAGTTGAAAACTTTGAAATCTTGTCCTGAATAAACAGAATGGAGATTACTGGAACCACAATTTCTGAAAAGTAAGGAAAGTTAAAGAATTCAGCCTTAATTTCTGTGTGTAGTCTCTGCTTATTCGGTAGCTGTACTCTAAATTACATATGTGTGATCCTAATTTTATGAGGGCAAGTTAAGCTTTAAAGAAATAAATTTCAGTTACCTCTGGCGACTGAAGAAACTGAATCTATAGTATGAACCCAGCCGGAATGGTTTCCCCTAAAAAATATAATATTTTTAAGAGAACATGGCAGAATTCATAATTTGTACAATATATTATATTATTCACAATGTTGAAGAATCAGGAAAATAAGACTAATTCTGAAGAAAAAGGGTCACAGAAGAACAAATGTGAAATAACACAGAATTTGTAATTATCAGAAAGCAGTTTTAAAGCATTGAAACACATATGTTCAAGGGAATAGAGAAAATAATAAGATAATGAATAAAGAAATAAGGATTATTTTGCAAATATTTTTTCCCATCTTGAGGGTTGTCTTTTTATCTTGTTTATGGCTTCTTCTGTTAGGCAAAAGTTTTTAAGTTTAATTAGGTCCCATTTGTTTATTTTTGTTTTTATTTTCATTACTCTAGGAGATGAGTCAAAAACAATCTTATTGTGATCTATGAAAGAGTAATCCCCCTGCCCATGGTTTCCTCTAAGAGTTTTATAGTGTCTGGTCTTACATTTAGGTCTTTAATCCATTTTGAATTTATTTTTGTGTGTGGAAGCAGTGAATAAAGGATTAATCTCCAAAATATACAAATAGTTCATGCAACTTATTCTAAAAAAAAAAAAATCCAAATAAAAAATGGGTGGAGGAACAAGATAGACATTTCTCTAAAGGAGACATACAAATGGTCAAGACACATATGAAAAGATGCTCAACATCACTAATCAGTAAAGAAATGCAAATCAAACTACAATGAAATATCACCTCACACTGGTCAAAATAGCCTTCATCAAGAAATATGGAAACATTAAATCCTGGAGAGGGTCTGGAGAAGAGGAAACCCTCTTGCACTGTTGGTCGGAATGTAATTTAATAGAGTCAGAATGAGAACAGTATGGAAGTTCCTTAAAAACCTAAATATAGAACTACTATCAGTTCAGTTCATTTCAGTCGCTCAGTTATGTCCAACTCTTTGCTGTCTCATGTACTGCAGCATGCCAGACATCCCTGTCCATTACCACCTCCTGGAGCTTATTCAAACTCATGTCCATTAGGAACTACTATATGACCCAACAGTTCCCTTACTGGGATAACTATAGTGGTTATCAGGAAACCATACTTCAAAAAGACACAGGTACCCCATTGTTCATTGCAGCATACTTACAATAGCCAAGAAAAGAAAACAACCTAACTGCCCATCAACAGATGAATAGACAAAGAAGGTATGCTATTATATATATATATATAAACACACACACACACATACACACACACACACACGAGTTCAGTTCAGTTCAGTCGCGCAGTCGTGTCCAACTCTTTGCGACCCCATGAATCGCAGCACGCCAGGCCTCCCTGTCCATCACCAACTCCCGGAGTTCACTCAGACTCACGTCTATCCAGTCAGTGATGCTATACAGCCATCTCATACTCTGTCGTCCCCTCCTCTTCCTGCCCCCAATCCCTCCCAGCATCAGGGTCTTTTCCA
>SJXQ01012398.1:28636-215245 GCA_006408695.1 Aepyceros melampus | reverse complement strand
CTGCAAGGAGATCCAACCAGTCCATTCTGAAGGAGATCAACCCTGGGATTTCTTTGGAAGGAATGATGCTAAAGCTGAAACTCCAGTACTTTGGCCACCTCATGCGAAGAGTTGACTCATTGGAAAAGACCCTGATGCTGGGAGGGATTGGGGACAGGAGGAGAAGGGGACGACCGAGGATGAGATGACTGGATGGCATCACGGACTCCATGGAGGTGAGTCTGAGTGAACTCCGGGAGTTGTTGATGGACAGGGAGGCCTGGCGTGCTGCGATTCATGGGGTGGCAGAGTCGGACACAACTGAGCGACTGAAGGGACCAGAATGGACCTTAACCTAGCAACAAAACCCCAGCTCTGCTCAATTCCCTACCAGAGGGACTGTATCCCTCTCCCACATCCCCCACAGACCAGACATAACTGAGGAAACAAACAGCGAACAGTGAAGATAGGCCATAGAAGTCATCCAAACTGAAACCCATTGAGAAATAAGAGTCAAGAAAAAGGACAGGAGCTCTCCCTGAATGCTGGCTGGAAATCTAAGAATTTAGCGTGCTTTTATTAAATTATATTGTTGATAAAAAATTCTGCCTTGGCATTCTTCCCTGATTTTTTGGAGCTGTTGTTACATTTTGAAAGATGGCATGAAATGGATGTCAGTGGATGTGTTCCTAATGCATTACAAGAGGAATTGTAAGTTCCCAATATTAGAAAGACATGAGAAGTTCCTTAAAAGCCAAAACAGTATAAATAAACTGCATAAAGTTTGGTAACCTTTGCTTCTAATCTCTGTTGTGACTGAAGTTTACAGTGTAGGAGGAAGGTTTTTTTTGATTTTTTTTTCCCACCAAATGACTATATCATTTCCCCTTGGAATTTTATTATTCAAACCAATCTATGCTATGCTGAGATATTTTTATAGTCTTCTGTGTAATCATTTTTCTTTACTATATCATTCATTCCAGAATCAACAGCCACTTTTGCCTTTGTTTCCCCTGAATACTTGGCAGGAAGCGAAAAACTCCAAGTGATGAAACCAAGATTAAAGGAGGTTGTGAGTATTTTATGTCAAAAGAGACAGGGGAAAAAAAAATCCCCCAATTCATTGTCTTTGACTAAACTATATGGCTGTTCAATTTTTTGATTTTAGCAACTTCTCATTTTTCCCTGGGTCAACGACTGCTTGTGGAAAACAGCAAGTCTATATTTGTGCAAGGAAAAAAATCTGATCTGAATGCCAGAATATCATTGGTACATGTAAAGATATTGGTCTCCTGTTTATAGTTGCTATTTTCACATTAAGATGAAACAGCTGCCAATTCAAAATTGCAGCCCTCAAGCAAAACCCCTTGGCATTATAAAAAGGCATATACTCCTGGCACTCTCCAGCTGTCAGTATCAGCACTCACCTTCCTTTTTGCATTTTATTATAGATGTTTTGACCAGGATTTATAATGTGGAAGCAGCAGGGGAATTCACCTGTTCTCTGTCACAAAATACCACACTGATTGAGAAGATAGGGAAATCAGAAGACAGGCTTGGTCTCTGGAGAATGATTTTTGCCTGGAGAGGACCCAAGCTTGCCTTCTCTACAGATGAGGTGGTATAGTGGTTAAGCTTAGAGATCTATGCAGGTCTGGGTCTGACTCCTGGATCCTGTTTCCTAGCAACAAGACGTAGAGCACTTTACTTGGTATCCTTGAGTCTCAGTTTCTCATATTTGACACTGGGATTAGATATATAGCTTACTGAACTTTGGGGAGGGTTACGTGATATAATGTGTGTGTATCTTTTGGCATAATCCTTGAGTCAAGAACTTATTTGGTATTGAAATAGGAGACTGAGTGGATGCTGTGGCTTAAAGATTCTGCATGCCCACAGTGTTATGAAAGATGTTTTGCAGCGGGTGGAAGAGATCTGACAGTTGTGGGGAGGTTGCAAGCTGACATGGCTGGAAAGCCTGGTGGCAGGTCCTGTGTGACTGTGAGGTTGTTTATTAGCCATAGAGAAGCCTGGTAGGGGAATACAGAGCCCAGGCAAGGAATAGTCTCAGGAACATAAGAGTGATGCCTGGAAATCATGAGATATTTAATAAGGAAGTGTACTTGGTCTTGGGAAAGATTACAAAGGAAGATAGATACCCTAGTAGGGATATGGAGGTCCCTTGTAGGGAGACTTTCATCGTTAAGAACAAGGGACTAATCAATTTCTACCAATGGGGTCTGAGATAAAAACTGGATTGAATTAGCATTCTTGAAGTCTCTCACAGGTGAAGAGTTTGGAGCCTGGGGCAGAATGAGATCATCAGAAGGATTTAAGTAGGTCTATTAAGAGGTTTCCCTCGTGGCTCAGACTGTAAAGAAACCACCTGCAATGCAGGAGACCTGGGTTCAATTCCTGGGTTGGGAAGATCCCCTGGAGGAGGGCATGGCAACCCACTCTGATATTTTTGCTTGGAGAATCCCCATGGACAGAGGAGCCTGGTGGGCTACAGTCCATGGGGTCACAAAGCGTTGGACGCTACTGAGTGACTAAGCACAGCAGCACGGAGGGTGGAAGGGCTATGACAGCTGTTCAGAGAATCTAGCAGGAATTGCAAACTTTGACTTTGCACACCCAATCTGAATAATATTGCTTTCCTACCAGAAGTTAGCAACTCCACATTCTCTATTTTACTTGCATTGCTGAAATTATGTTCTCCACTAGTTATGGATACCTATCAATAACGGCCAGTGGGTGGGTTATAATTGGGTAGATTCAGCATAATTTTCCAACAGAATCCTCCATTTTAATGTTGTCTCTTTTCTAGTTCAGTTACTCCACCCTTGGAAATCTCTCTTTGTAAGCTGGGCTCTCCCCAATTCTGCTTAGGGGGATGAACTTGTAGATAACACTCTTTATGGCAGAGAAACAAGGATTGGCCTGTTTATTCTCAGGTGCTGTTTGCTTAGGACCCTGGCTGCGAGGTGTATCTCTGGAGAACTGCCTCCTGCTCATGTGGGAGAAGTGCCCTCTTTGCTCACATCTCTGCAGATCCATATGGCTAGAGGACAGTTCAAATGGCTGCTTCCAGAATTTTGGCCCTCACTTGTACTTCCAAATCTGGTGATCCAATTTCTGCATCACAGATTTTAAATATGGCTGTCCTCCAGATACAAATGATTAAAATTCAAAACAAATACAAATATTATGTTAGTCAGGAGATGATGCTTTTTTCTTTAAAAATAAAAAAAGATAAAAAGCAGATAAATCATGTATGTATCTTACAGTTGCAATAATAGCTATACTAATGTTTATGTCAAATCTCAAAGGAGAACAAATAGCTCAGCTAATGGTGTGTAACAAAAACTCTCCCAGTGTGAAATACAATAGGACTTGTTAGTTCATAATATAGGGTACCTGGGGAAAAATGGATTTTGAGTTATCTGGGATGAAATGATCTTTTATTTTATAAATAGCAGGATAATAGCAGTAACTTTGAATTTAACATGCTTTAAAAAGCAATAACTTATGAAGTTTTATTTTGTGGAGGTAAAATTCTCAGTAATGAGAGAACATTTTGGTATATTTATAACTTCAATTGTAACATATCAGTTGTGTTTTTTTAAGTGTTTCATATACATATGTGTGTGTTTTGTTTGTATGTACACTGTATACCAGAGGGTTATGTGTATGTGTTTGAGAAAGGGACTACTCAGATGGTAAAGCGTCTGCCTGCAATGCGGGAGACCCGAGTTTGATTCCTGGGTCGGGAAGATCCCCTGGAGAAGGAAATGGCAATCCACTCCAGTACTCTTGCCTGGAAAATCCCATGGACGGAGGAGTCTGATAGGCTACAGTCCATGGGGTTGCAAAGAGTCGGACACGACTGAGCGACTTCACTTCACTTCACTTCACTTGATTGGATAATTCAGTTGAGTCAAATCATGAAACCTTATTTCCAAACTCCAGGTATTCCAAAGTCACTATTTTAGATTTGAAAATAGAAGCTTTACATACATTATAAAACTTATTTTATAGACTCATTTGCTCTGGGAAAAATGGTATTGAGTGATTTATTTTCTCTGAGTCACATACTTAAAAAAGCCAGCTTGTGAAACATTGAAGAGTATAATACTGCCCTCACTTCCTTGCTAGGGATGATCTTGATGATATAAGGCTGGAGTCAAAGAACAGTATTTCCGACACCATTGTTAATACACAAGAAAGATGCTGTGTGGCATCAACTTTGTTTTTTTGTTTGCTTTCATTAATCAGAGCATAGATGAGATGTTCTAGTCATCTCTTGAAATAATACTTTAATAATATGCATATTATTTAAATTTATTTATGATAAGTGAGTTCAGTTTATCAATGGAATCCAAAGGTTTGCTACTAGATAAACTTTGATAAGACAATGTGATGTGTCTTTATCTCCCCAGGTTCCCTTGGTTACATTCAGGTCCTACAGACTGGATGAATATGTAACATAAAAGGATTTGGGGGTTAGAAAGCCAGCCAAGGAGCACTGGTTGCCAACATCTCTTAGTAATGAAGGTGGGACTGTGCTCACCTGGCAAAGAGTTTTTGCATTGCACTTGTAACTTTTAATTCAGTTTGTGAAAAGCTTGGTATTTTGGAAGATAATCTTTGGCATATGGCTATTACACTGTATTATCATTATTATTATTTTTGGCATGCCATACAGCTTGCCTGATCTTAGTTCCCTGATCAGGGATCAAACCCAGGTCCCAGGAGTGAAACTGCCAAGTCTCAACCACTGGAATTCCAGGGAATTCCTATATTCTCTGCATTTTAAAAGTATGAAATAATTTTAGTAATGTATGTCCTGGAGTTCATCAGCCTAGATTGATTTTTCCAGTTAACTACATACTTTTTTTCAAAATCAAGATTCAAATCTTCTTTTGAGGAAAAGTGTTTTTGAACTATAAATTTAAACATAATTTCTGTTTATTTTCCTTTTTATTTTTTGTTTTTTAGCCATTGGAAGGGTTATGGTGCCTGGGAGAACCCTGAGGCATTCTGGCTGTCTCTCCATCCTTCTCACTCAGCTACTCTTTAACTCCACTTCTGAGCGCTATTGATTCCCTTCATAAACTATGAAAACAGCTTAATTCCAGGGACAGGGTATTGATCTACTTTGGTATAATTATTTTGCCTATGATGATCTACACCAATTCTAATTTTGCTTTATATTTGCTGTGCCTCCATGACATGGGATACATAGGGCCTCTGAGACCTGGCTGTAAAGATATTGATTAAAAATTATTTAATATGGTCTCCAAAATAATTAATCTCTGCCAGAGCCATCCTCCTAAAAGAGCATGGCTAAAAGGCCTAGGAGCTTGCAAAACTGGACCGTGGTGCTATTCTTTTCCACAGCTTCCATCACACCCGTGGGTACACAGCACCTCACTTCTAGCCAGTGACGTGTTGGTGCGTCTTTAACTCTTGGCTCTTTAGAAGGAAAAACAAAACCAAAACAAACAAATCCCAAATTTATAGCCTTTGCCAATTTCTGTAGTGTAGATACGCTCACCAGGACTGATTTCAGGTTACCAATGCGACACCACTGAACACGGAGTTCGGAAGAGACACAGTTGGCCCTTACAAAGCAGATGCAAGGACAGACGGGAGATGTGCGCTTGCTCTAGCACGATACTGCTCCTAGCCTACAAGCTCCGCTCTTAACCTCTGCTTTGCTGCTTCAAAGGCTGAAACTCTAGTGAGGTTGAAATGATTTAAACTGTTTCCCTAGATTGAACTCTGGGAAACCTGTCAGCTGGAGTGAAGGAAGCTGTCTTTTGTGTTTCTATGTGGTAGCATACCAGCATGCGTGATGCTGGCATTAAAAACAAGACATACAGACCAATGAAGCAGAACAGAAAGTCCAGAAATAAACCCATGCATATACCATCAACTAGTATTTGACAAATGAGCCAAGTATGTGCAAAAGAGAAAAGATGGTCTCTTCCATAAATGGTTCTGGGAAAACTGGATATTCACACACAAAAGAATGGAACTGGACTCATATCTTATATCATACATGAAAATGAAATGGATTAAAGACTTAAATGTAAAAAAAAAAAATAAAAAGACTTAAATGTACCCGAAACCATGAAACTCTTAAAGGAAAAAAAAAATGGAAAGATTTCCTTGACATTAGTCTTCACAATGATTTTTTATGGATATGACACTCAAAGTGCAGGCAACAAAAGCAAAAATCAGCTGGGAATATATCAAACCAAAGAAACTTCTTTATAACAAAAGAAACTTCTTTATAACAAAATAAACAGTCAACAAAATGAGAAGGCAACTTATCAAGTGGAGAAAATAGTTGCAAACTACATAGCTGATAAAGGGTTGATATCCAAAATATATAAGGTGTTAATGTAATTCAGTGGGCTCCCCTGGTAGTTCACCTGGTAAAGAATCTGCCTGCAATGCAGGAGACCCCAGTTCAATTCCTGGGTTGGAAAGATCCCTGGAGAAGGGATAGATTACTCACTCCAGTATTCTTGGACTTCCTTGGTGGCTCAGATGGTAAAGAATCTGCCTGCAATGCAGGAGACCTGGGTTCAGTCCTTGGGTTGGGAAGATCCCCTGGAGGAGGGCATGACAACCCACTCTAGTATTCTTGCCTGGAGAATCCCCATGGACAAAGGAGCCTGGTGGGCTACAGTCCATGGGGTCACAAGGAATCGGACAGAACTGAATGACTAAGTACAGCACACAGCAATACAATTCAATAGTAAAAAACAAAACAAAAAACAAATAATCCAACTTAAAAACAAGAAAAAGACCTAAACAGATATTTTCCCAAAGAAGATATTTGAATGGTCAACAGGTACATGAGAAGTGCTCAGCATCAGTAACCATCAGAGAAAGGCAAATCAAAACCATAGTGATATATCACGGCATACCTGCTAGAGGAGCTGTTATAAAGAAGACAAAAGATGCAAGTATGTATGAGGATGTGGAGAATAGGGAACATGTGCACTGCTGGTGGGATTTTAAACTAGCACAACCTTTGTAGAAAGCACTATGCGTGTTCCTCAAAATATTAAAACTAGACCCATCATTTGATGTAGAACTTCCACTTCAGGTTCAAAGGAAATTCAAAGGAAACGAAGTCACTACCTTGAAATCATACTTGCCTTTCGTGTTCATTACAGCATTATTTACCAAGACACGGAAACAATCTAAGGGTTATTTGATAGATGGAGGGATAAAGATGTGAAATTATGTATATAATGAATAATATATTATTCAGCTACAAGAAGGAGGGAGATCCCACCCTTTGTGACAACATGGATGAAACTTGAGGGCATTATGCTCAAACAAAGACAAATACTGTGTGATCTCACGTATATGTGGAGTCCAAACAATGGAATTCACAGAAACAGAGAGCAGGTTGGTAGTTGCCAGGGGTAGCAGGTGGGGATGGAGGTGGACGCAGGGATGAGGAGTGGGGGAAATTGAAGGTGGTCAAAGGGTACAAACTTTAAGTTATAAGATGAATATTTTCTGAAGATGTAATGTATAGTATGGTGACTACAGTTAATTATACTGTATTCTGTATTTGAAGATTTAAAAGTTCTCACCACATGTATACCCATGGCTGATTCATGTCCATGTATGGCAAAAACCACTACAATATTGTAAAGTAATTAGCCTCCAATTAAAATAAATAAATTAAAAAAAGTTCTCACCATAAACACACAAAATTACAGCTATACGAGGTGGTGGATGTGTTAACAAACCCCAGTTTGCAATACACACACAATAAAATCACTATGTTGTACATCTGAAACTTACAATGATTACATGCCAATAGTATCTCAAAGCCAAGGGAAAAGGATATTTAAGTTTTAATCTTGTTTTACTTTTAAATAAGTGACTAGATTCTTCTGGCTTTCAAGAATCTCTTTTATTATTCAATCTGAAGGTAGTTCCTAGATTACAAAAAGAAAGTCTAAGCCATTCAGAGCAATGTAAGAGGAAGAGATGAAGGCTTGGACGTAGAACCCAATAAAATGGTTTCATGTTTGTCAGTCCTATTTCACTTATTATAAATGCTCAGTGTACCTATGGCTTGTATGTATTATATACTGTCAGACATTAACAACTTTGAACAGCTGCTATACAGGAGATTTATTTTATGACCAGTGAGCTGGCATCTTTTTGGGTTTTTCATCTCATGTGTGAAAACAGTTTTGACACCATAGAATCCCAGAAGTGATCTTAGGTATCCTCAGGAGTTCTGGGGGCTATAATTTGGGAACCACTGATTTAACCTAACTATGTTAAGCATGCTTATCTTTCTAGAGGTTAGTACAATTTGAGCCAATGATGGTTAGGGAAGGTTTGTGGAGGCTTGTGAAGGAAGAAGTTTCTTGAAACCAAAAGAACCATAGGAATGAACCTCCGCTTCTTTCCAGATGTGAACCAATAAGTATACAGCCTCATTTACTCCTGGCATCCACCTTGTGATCTGAGATGAAACCAGCTTTAAACTGACTCTAACTCTGCAAGCCTTTGACTGTGTGGATCACAGTAAACTGTGGAAAATTCTGAAAGAGATGGGAATACCAGACCACCTGACCTGCCTCTTGAGAAATCTGTATGCAGGTCAGGAAGCAACAGTTAGAACTGGACATGGAACAACAGACTGGTTCCAAATAGGAAAAGGAGTACGTCAAGGCTGTATATTGTCACCCTGCTTATTTAACTTATATGCAGAGTACATCATGAGAAATGCTGGACTGGAAGAAACACAAGCTGGAATCAAGATTGCTGGGAGAAATATCAATAACCTCAGATATGCAGATGACACCACCCTTATGGCAGAAAGTGAGGAGGAGCTAAAAAGCCTCTTGTTGAAAGTGAGAGAGGAGAGTGAAAAAGTTGGCTTAAAGCTCAACATTCAGAAAACGAAGATCATGGCATCTGGCCCCATCACTTCATGGGAAACAGATGTGGAAACAGTAGAAACAGTGTCAGATTTTTGTTTTTTTGGGCTCCAAAATCACTACAGATGGTGACTGCAGCCATGAAATTAAAAGACGCTTACTCCTTGGAAGAAAAGTTATGACCAACCTAGATAGTATATTCAAAAGCAGAGACTACTTTGCCGATTAAGGTCCGTCTAGTCAAGGCTATGGTTTTTCCTGTGGTCATGTATGGATGTGAGAGTTGGACGTGAAGAAGGCTGAGTGCAGAAGAATTGATGCTTTTGAACTGTGGTGTTGGAGAAGACTCTTGAGAGTCCCTTGGACTGCAAGGAGATCCAACCAGTCCATTCTGAAGGAGATCAGCCCTGGGATTTCTTTGGAAGGAATGATGCTAAAACTGAAACTCCAGTACTTTGGCCACCTTATGCGAAGAGTTGACTCATTGGAAAAGACCCTGATGCTGGGAGGGATTGGGGGCAGGAGGAGAAGGGGACGACCGAGGATGAGATGGCTGGATGGCATCATGGACTCAATGGACGTGAGTCTGAGTGAACTCCGGGAGTTGGTGATGGACAGGGAGGCCTGGCGTACTGCGATTCATGGGGTCGCAAAGAGTCGGACACGACTGCGTGACTGAACTGAACTGAACTGAACTCTGCATGTGGGAGAGGAGAAATGAAGACACTTTAGTTCTTGATGATGTTATTTTAACTGCTCAATGAGTCCATATTGGAAGTCTTGAAATGACTCGAGAAGGTTTGAGTTGGGTTCTTGTTTTACATGATGCCAAATGCATGAACAGTGGAATCTATGTTTTTTTGAAAAACTTGTATTTTCATGAATTTTCAGTAGATGACAAAGTGAGTTCCTATAACCTCGCCTGTCCCTTGTGTAAACATCAGGCAATTAAGATGAGAGATGAGAAATGGGTAACAAAATGGATAAACACTTCAATGAGCTAGAAACATAAAGGAAACATAGAGTGGGGCATAGATTCTGAAGCTGAAGCAACCCACTGGATTTTGGGATGGAAACAGAAAGTGACTGCAAGTAGTTTAACTCCTGTGAGAAACAGAAATAAAGCACGGTACATACATGGCCTGGGAGTGGAGCCAGACACCGTTTGAAATGGGGCAGTGGTAGGGAGTGAGAAATGATCCTCAGGAAGGATTGAAGTCTGGAAAACATCTGTGAATGCTTTTTGAACCTGAGGCTGCTAGAGGCTTCACCAAGAAAGAGTGGCTGGATTGAATAAGAACAACTACACATCAGGAAACCTACCAAGCCTGGTGCTGGCTTTAGGGCACTGACCTTTGATATCCTGTTGAAAAAGAGACTCTGAGCACCTGGGAGAGATCTGGCTTAGATCTTCAGCCACTACTGGCCTGTGTTTAGGCACCTGCGATTATATGAAACGGGTAGGAGTGATACAGAAAAAGATGCTCTCATATAAGGATATATAAAAATTCCAAAGCATACAAAGAAAGGTAACCAATACATCTGACAAATTAAAAAGGCCTGAAAATCACCTGAAGAAATGAAAATAAAAGAACATTCTGAAAAAAAAAATCTTCCTTAAGACTGTAAAATAGTCAAATGTATTATATATGCCACCCATTGAAAGAACAGAAGGTTATGCAACAAAATGGGCTGATACAAATTTAAAGAAATAAATGTGTGAAAAATGTCAGTATATAGAAACATGCACTAATCAGAGGAAACCATATAAAATATTATTTCTGTCTTTAACTCTTTAAGTGCTTCCTTAACACTGAGGAATAGTTTTATATATATGTATGTGCGTGTGTATATATATATACACACGCACATACATATATTTTAGTTCATCATATTACAGAAGTACTAGTGTGTTTTAAGTATTATTTCTACTCCCTTTTATCTTGCTAAATTTTAAAAATTGCTTTATTTTGGTCATTTTGGGGGTAACCTTGGTAATATTAAATTTGTAAATAACATATTTTTTGATTCAGCTATTTTAGGCAACAGAAGCATCAGTCAATCTCATAGGGAACACTTCCCTACAAAGAAGTCCCTTTTCTGATAAGAAAACTAGGCTTTTCCACCTCACATTATTAACCAAACAGTCACCAGGTGCAGGCTAACCTGGAATGGGCAATACCTTGGGCAAAGTGGCTTCCCAATATGTGTTTGGGTTCAGTTGACTGTCTTGTTCCTTTAAACTTAAGTGCTTTAGGCATCTCACATTATCGAAATAAAGGGACTTTACCCAGCTTGTATATTGGCATTGGTCCTCTAGAAAGCAGAACTAAGCATGGATGAAAGTGCTAATCCTTAGTAACTGACAGCTCAGGACAGAGGGATTGTGGGTAAAGAAAGCCAGGAGGCCAGGAAAAAATGTAAAGCACTATCACGCTCTCTCTGTTAATGCACTGAACGCTGCCTCAACACACACCACAGAAAGACACAGCTGATGTGGTGCATTCTGAGAGGGTGCTTGCTCCTGATGCGGGCTTGATAATTTCCACAGAACAGTCACATCTTGCAGCAGTCTGGGAGGGGAAATAGAAACGAGTGTATATTTACCGAGTTCCTTCCATCCTTTGTTCACCTTTGTTGAGAGTCACCCCATAAGAAATCTAACTAGGTCTCAGATAGGTCCTTCTGGAGCTCCTATTGTTTGTGTCTTAGACCGGGATTGCACCATCTGACATCTCAACCGCACCTCAAGAAACTAGAGTCCACATTTTGTTTTGTGGTATTTCGTCTAAAACTGAAATCGTTGGACAATTCATCTCAAGTGAGCTATTAACTAAGAGAAATAAGAAAGAGGCAGAGAAGGGAATCTCAGCTGGCACACAAAACTTATGCAGTTCACTTTGCTTCTGAGTGGAGAAACTTTTTCCTTTACTCCCAAATCTGAAAAGTAAAGGGGGTTTTCGAAGTTTTGGTATCCAGTGTGTATTTGCTACAGGAATAGTGGCTCTTCTTTGTTGGTTTATGGAAATTTTATTCTATATTTAGTCTGCTACTTTTTTCTTTTTGTTTTTAGTAAAGTGACAAGGTGTTGATTTTTTGAATAGTCTTTATTTATGCATGAAAATAGTCTTTTTCCTTGCATTTTCACCTTATTTCTAAATTGTGTTGATATATTTTCTAATGCTGAAACTGCATTCTTGGGATAGAGATTGCTTATGGGTAGCCTATTATTTTTTAAAACACATGCTGAGATCAAGTTATTAATATTTTTATTTATGGTATTTATTTCTAAGTTAAGCTTGGTCCATGATTACACTTTATTACTTCCTTTCGTCAGTTGTTTGTAATGAGGTTAATGTGCCTTATAAGAAGTTAGGAGAACTTTCCAGTTATCTGTTCCTTGAAATAGTACTGAAACTTTTTGAACTCCATCCCTTTCAAGGATAGGAGAAATTTATTACCAATTCTATTTTTTCAATAATTATTGGATTAATGACATTTTCAAGTATTTTCTTGATATATAAATTTTTATTTTTATAAAAATTTTTCCATTTTATCTAAGTTTTCAAACTTATTGTCTTAGAGTTGCTCATAATGCTATTTTTTTTTTTTTACATCTCAAATGTATATATCAGGTTAAGTACTTTTTTCATTTCCAATGTAGTTTATTTTTTGTGTATCTCTTCTTTTTAATTAATCAGGCTTGCCAGATATCTATTTATTAGCTCTTTCAAGAAACATTTTTGGCATAACTGGGTAAATTTTATTATGGACTGTATATTAGATGATTTATAAAATTGCTATTAATTAGTCTAGCCATAGAAATAGCACTTTTGATTATGTAGGAGAATACCTTTATGTTTAAGAGGTGTAAGCTGAAGTACTGAGTGATGAATATTATAAAGTATTGGGGAACAGGAGAAGAAGATGTGGAAAATACCACTGGTATTGTTTTATACTTATGAATCATCCATAAAATAATAAACTTTTAATATTAACTAAATGATTCTTTATCACTAGGGTAATTTTTTGCTGTTAGTAACACCCCCCTCAATTCAATGATTTAAGTAAGATAGGGGTCACTTCTCTCTCATGTAATAACATCCAGGGTTCTGTAGTTTGGAGCCATTTTGGTTGCTTCACTATCATTTCTATATTTTTCTTTATCATTTTTAACATCAACTATGTATTTTGGACCATTGTTGCCTGAGCCTCAGAAATCACAGTAATATTAAGAAAGTAGGAAAGAGGAAGGGGCAAATTTGGATATGCCCATTCCCCCTTAGAATCACTTCTTGAAGACAGTTCTGCCAAGTGGCTAGCATTTAGTCATATGGCCACTAGAACTTGCAAGAAAGGTTGGGAAATGTGCTTTTACCTCAGCTAAAATGATCTACTTCTGTTTTATTGACTATGCGGGTCTCACAGTCAGTTGACTGTGTGGATCACAATAAACTGGAAAATTCTGAAAGAGATGGGAATACCAGACCACTTGACCTGCCTCCTGAGAAATCCACATGCATGCAGGTCAGGAAGCAATAGTTAGAACTGGACATAGAACAACAGACTGATTCCAAATTGGGAAAGGAGTACATCGAGGCTATATATTGTCACCCTACTTACTTAATTTATATGCAGACTACATCATGAGAAACACTGGGCTGGATGAAGCACAAGCTGGAATCAAGATTGCCAGGAGAAATATCAATCACCTCAGATATGCAGATGACACCAACTTTATGGCAAAAAGTGGAGAAGAATTAAAGAGCCTCTTGATGAAAGTGAAAGAAGAGAGTGAAAAAGTTGGCTTAAAATTCCACATTCAGAAAACTAACATCATGGCATCCAGTCCCATCACAATAGATGGGGAAACAGTGGAAACGGTGAAAAGCTTTATTCTTTGGGGCTCCAAAATCACTGCAGATGGTGACTGCAGCCATAAAATTAAAAGACACTTGCTCCTTGGAAGAAAAGTTATGATCAACCTAGAAAGCATATTAAAAAGCAGAGACATTACTTTGCCAACAAAGGTCCTTTAGTCAAAGCTTTGGTTTTTCTTGTAAATTACCAGTAGTCATGTATGGATTGAGAGTTGGACTATAAAGAAAGCTGAACGCCAAAGAATTGATGCTTTTGAACTGTGGTGTTGGAGAAGACTCTTGAGAGTCCCTTGGACTGCAAGGGCATCCAAGCAGTCCATCCTAAAGGAAATCAGTCCTGAATATTCATTAGAAGGACTGATGCTGAAGCTGAAATTCCAATACTTTGGCCACCTGATGCAAAGAACTGACTCATTGGAAAAGACCCTGATGCTGGGAAAGATTGAAGGTGGGAGGAGAAGGGGACAATAGAGGATGAGATGGTTGGATGGCATCACTGTCTCAATGTACATGAGTTTGATAAAATTCGGGCATTGGTGATGGACAGGGAGGCCTGGCTTGCTGCAATCCGTGGGGTTGCAAACAGTCAGACACGACTGAGCGACTACTGAAAATGTATCTAGCCAGTAATCAGATTCTATTACTAAGGAAGATGATGAGAAGTAACACTGGAGCAAAAACTAGCAGTTTGTCTCCCAGACTGTTGTGATAGCTGTGAGATATGGGGAATATCTTTTACTTCTGGCTGTATGTTGTCATATTTCTGGCACAGATAGTAACAAATCATCTTGTTTTGGGAACTGAAAAGGAGGGAAGCTCTCCCCTATTTTGACTACCTGATCTTTCCGGTGCACTTAGTGTGGTCTCTTTCCAATCTTTCAATTTTATTGGGTTGGTCAAAAAGTTTATTTGGGTTTTTCTGTCACATCTAGAGGCCATGAAATACTTGCAGTCTTGTAAATTACCAAACACTTGGTGATTACAAATAGTGAAGTTTTTTATTTTCTATGATGGAATTCGGTTTCCTTCCATCTTTTTCTCTTTGCCTAATTTTATTGTTCATTTTATTTGTTTAATTGTTTTGTTTTCCTTTACAGAGAGTCCTTTTTAATCACCCTTGTATCCATTTTGCTCATTGCTCCTGTATAGGCTTCCTACATTGGGGTTTATTCCACTATTACAGAACATCATAACACAAACTCCATTTGTGTTTATCCTGACTTTTTAGGTTATATCAAAATCATTATTTGAGTTTTTCCCCCTTCTTAATAAAGAATTAAATGTTTTATGTCTGCTTTTGGTCAGGTTGTTTTTTTTTTTTTTGCCCTTTCTAGGATAAAAGTGAATGATTTATGGAGAGGAAAAATATTGACTGCTATCTGAAAAGCTACTGTACTGTGCTTTTCAGATAAAATAAATTTTAGGTCAGATGCACAGCTGCAGACGGAAAAATTTCCCCAAAGATTAATAAGGATTTAGCCGTTCAGAACCGCAGTGTGGTTAGCCTGTCTGTCATGGGTGTTTCAGTCAGCTTATGCCACTGTTGGGTTGCAAGCCTCCATCACCATTCACAGTGCTACTTTTCTCTATTCCCCTTGTTCTCACTGATGAATGGCTATAGTTAGAAAATAGCACTGCTACTAACTGACTAGCTGAAAAAAGATATTAGAGGCCCTGATAACTTTTTAAGGATGTTCCTTGGTATTTTACGATAACTCTTGGATGTTATACTGTCTATAGTTTTTAAAAGATTTGTCAGAGTCAATTCACAGGGCAAATTGAAAATCAATTATTATTTTTTAGCAGCAAAATCACAATCTGTATAACATAGACATTTTTCAAATGATTTTTATGCTTAATCTCATATTTCATATTTTCATAACCTTGTGTGGTATTGCTACCATTTGACGGAGAAAACAGTGGCCAAAGAGGTTGAATGATTTATCCATGGGCAGCTCTGTTAGCTTCTACCTCTACTCTGGGTGTCAGTACCACAGGTACTCTCTTTTGTGTCCAGATTCAGACAACAGATAAGTCCTCCTACTTCTCCAGGAGAGTATCCCAAGCCTCCTAACTTCCAGTTTGTCTATCTTGGGAATGAGATGCAAGTACCTTTCGGTAATGGCTTCTCTAGCCTTAAAGTCATGATGTTTAATCCTCACCGGGATAGGAGAATTCTTATGGGCATAACTTTTTGTTTTCTGTCAGAGATTTTGAACAGTTTTCATCTAGTTTCTTCTGAAATAGCACATGTCTTGAGGGAGCAGTTTCATACATGTGCTAAAAGTTAAGACTGATAAGAGGTTTGATATATATGACTCAACACTGAATACGTTAAGCTCAGAATAGTAAGCTACATACACTATAACTTAATTTTATATGTTTTGCAACTTTCATTTTTACTTGTGCTATTAAAGATTGGATTTGAAGCACTGAGATGGGGATGTTGTAACTTGTTATAAAGAATGAGAACTAAGCTTACTAATTTTGTTCATTGCTTTCACTCCAGCAACTAGCTCAATGCCTGATTTGACATATAGTAGGCACTCAACAAATATTTGTTAGTGATTGAATGACTAAATGAATGCATCAAAAATGATTTTCTAGAGAGCTAATAATATAAAATTATTTGGGACATGGATGATTCCCAATGAAATGCAAAGGAATTACTATGCAAATTAGATGACAACAAATGTGAACACTTTAACTTTAGTGAGATATCAGATCTTGTAAATTTGCAAGAGCATCTGATGTTAGAATCCCTGCTGGTAGAACCTATGTCAATCATCCCATCATATTAATTTCTGATGCTTTAAAAAACTGAAATGTGGAATAGCTATTTTATGTTAGTATAGTTTGGACATTAGAATAAACAAGATAATTCAAATTGCCTATAAATGTTTATGATGGTTGTAAAACATGATACTTTAGTTGAAATTATTTATTTATTTATATTTTACTTTACAATACTGTATTGGTTTTGCCATACATTGACATGAATCCACCACAGGTGTACATGAGTTCCCAATCCTGATGGGCAATATATTTCTTTTTTAAAAGAACGCACTATTAATAGTGTTTCTCATGATATCACAGCCAAAGGCATATGAGAAGAATTAGTTTGAATAAGCATAAGATACTCATTAATAAAATTATTTTATTTAGAAGAGCACTGGAGATTATACTTTTAAAAATTGACTCTAAAAGTAAGAGAAAGTGAAGCATCTGGTTTGACATTGGTGTGTGCATTCATGCTCAGTTGTGTTCAACTCTTTGAAACCCCATGGACTGTAGTTTGCCAGGCTCCTCTCTCCAGGCAAGAATACTGGAGCAGGCTGCCATTTCCTACTCCAGGGGATCTTCCTGACCCAGGGGTCAAATCTGCATCTCCTACACTGACAGGTGGATTCTTTACCACCACTGCCACCTGGGAAAGTGACATTGGTGCATGCTTTATCAACTGGGGTAGAAGTTCATAGTATGTGTAAGCCTGTCTAGTGCTCTTGTTTAAATAATAGAGAATAAAGACATGAATGTCAAAATGGCCTTCTTATATATTTCATACTTTTTTTTGTTTCCAACTGTTTGTGTCTTGTTAAAACACAGGCATAATTTCATGTGCAGTTGCTGTTAGAAATGAGCACAAAGATGAGGTGCCAGTGGGTGTTTGTAAAGTCTTATCTCCATGCTGCAAATGTGCTTAGAGACTGTGCAAATGAGATTCTTCAGAAGCTTTCCAGGGTAGTTCCACTATTGCTGCATGCCCAACTAAATGCTTCCTTTCCTATATGAGAAATTTTTGCAAAAACTTTTGGCTGCTATCTCTTTTCCAAAGTCTATGAATGTGTGGATTCAGTGAATGGAGCCACATATTTTAATTTGGGTAAATTTGATGAAAAAGTATACGTTTTCTATAGAAATTTGTACCTACAGTTTCACTAGTCCCGCTCCAACATCCTCTTGGGTTGAGCTGCACTGGATATAATACTTTTCACCATGCATTAATAAGGGAGATCCTCTGAATATCACTGAAGGGAAAAACTCACTAGGCGCATGGAGGCTTTGTCCCGACTCAGTAAGCTGCACTGCTGGACTTCTATGGTGGGTTCAAGCAGAGGTCTCAGTCTGGCATCTTGGTCCCAGACCTTTCTTGTTCCCCAAGCTCCATGATTTGCTATAGGAGGAGGCTTTTCACAGAGAAGAGCCTTTCCAGTAGAGTAAGCAGAGCAGGAAGAAAGGAACATGGTCTAGGAGGACACTTGTGCTTCTGAGGGATATACAGAAAGGATCTGTCGGGAAGGCATGGGACATGAGGTTGGATAAAACTATCAGAGGGCAGGAAAGCACAGCTCCTCTCATCAGATGCGTAACTCTTTGTTTAACACTGTCTGTATGCTTCAAGGGTATGTTCATTGTTCTATGGCCTACTTCTGGAAGACTAGCATCATCTTATACTTATGAAGTGCTTTAAAATAAAATTGGTTTTAAATATACAAATCCGATAACAATTGCTATAATTTACAAGGATCTGACTGTATATGGAAAATGTACTCTATGTACAATAGTTCCCCTTCTCTGTGGGGGATATGTTCCAAGACCACCAATGGTGCCTGAAACTATGGATAGCACTGAACCCTATGCATACTATGCTTTTTCCTGTTACCTACCTATGACAAAGTTTAATTTATAAATTAGGCATAGGGGCTTTCCTGCTGGCTCAGTGGTAAAGAATCTGCCTGCCAATGCAGAGGATACAAGTTCAATCCTTGGTCCAGGAAAATCCCACATACCATAGGAAGGCTAAGCCTGTGTACCACCATTACTGAAGCCCGTGTGCTTCCAGCCTGTGGTCCACAACCAGAGAAGCCACCACAGTGAGCCCTAGCACTGCAGCCAGAGAAAGCCTGCACACAGCCACGGGAGACCCAGCACACCCAAAGAGTAAATGAATCTTAAAAAAGATAAATTAGGCACAGTAAGAGACTACCAGCAATAATCAACAGCAACATAGGAAAATTATAACAATATACTGTAATAAAAGTTATGTGAATGTGGTCTTTCTCTCAAAATATCTCATAATACAATTTTAATGCCTTTCTATCTTAACTAAAACACTTAGCCTGCATGGTGGCTGAACTTCCGCAGCCTGTGATGTGACAGCTAACTAGTGTGAATTTCTTTACCTTTACAGTTTCAGAGTTAGAAGATTTGTTCTTAATGTGGGTCTTAGCAACCTCAGCATATTTTTTTTCTTTCCTTATTAAGTTGAGAACTTTTACCTTTTCACTTAAGGAAGAACTTGGCTCCTCTTTGGCATATCTGAGTTGCCAGCATCACTACTCTTGAGCTTTGGGGCCATTATTAAGTAAAAGAAGTATTAGCTGAACACAAGTGCTGAGACAGTTGCTCTGAGAAACAAAGTGGCTACTAAGTGAGTAACAGGGGGATATGCGGGACAAAGAGGTGATTCACGTCCCCTTATGGAATGGAGCAGACAGCCTGAGATTTCATCCTGTCACTCAGAATGATGTGAAATTGAAATCTTATGAATTATTTATGGATTTTCCATTTAATATTTGTGGACCACAACTAACCATGGTTAAATGAAACAGAAAAACAATACCGCAGACGGGGAGATGATTGTATTATC
Organism: Aepyceros melampus; assembly: GCA_006408695.1. Taxonomy (NCBI): domain Eukaryota; kingdom Metazoa; phylum Chordata; class Mammalia; order Artiodactyla; family Bovidae; genus Aepyceros; species Aepyceros melampus. The sequence continues at coordinate 195,806 of SJXQ01012398.1, read as the reverse complement.
TAATAAAACCTTCAAAACAACTGTGAGTTAGGTAGTGTTACCTTCTTCTGTTAGAGGGAGAAATGGAAATCTATTTAATATTCACAAAATCCCCTGATTTTCAAAGTATGTAACAGATCATTTGTTTAGCACGATGCAGTACTGCTGCTGCTGCTAAGTCGCTTCAGTCGTGTCCAACTCTGCGACCCCATAGACAGCAGCCCGCCAGGCTCCCCCGTCGCTGGGATTCTCCAGGCAAGAACACTGGAGTGGGTGCCATTCCTTCTCCAATACAGGCATGCATGCTAAGTCGCTTCAGTCGTGTCCGACTCTGTGCGACCCCATGGACAGCAGCCCGCCAGGCTCCCCCGTCCCTGGGGTTGTCCAGGCAAGAACACTGGAGTGGGTGCCATTCCTTCTCCGCATGATGCAGTAAAGACTGGGCAAAGCTGAGACGTACCTGCAGACTCCAGCCTCTAAGCACACTGTCTCCACTGATGCCCAGATGCAAACATATTCTGAGGATAAAAGCAGGAGGGCAAGTACAGGCTCTGGTTTTGGAGGACACAGACTTGAATGGCAGCCATGCTGCTCCCTAACTGCAGACCTGAGTGAGCTAATTCACCGTCTTGAGTCCCAATTTGCTAAATTGTGAACGTCTGAATAAGTGCAGCACTTCCTCAAAGGATGTTGGAAAGATTAAGTCCTATAAGGCACTTCAAGTGCCTGGCACACAGTAAGTGCTTAATAAATATGAGGTCTTCAACTTCACTATTACCTTTTTTTTTTACTTTTATCTAAGGACAACTCTGAGTCTAATTCAAGATGAAATAAATCCATTTAGAAATGACTCATAAAGACTCTGGAAAAGGTGGGTGTATCTTTTCAAGTCCCTAGGAATAATTTATTAAGTTTTAATTGTCCCTTTCAACAGCAGTAGCTTTGCTAATATGTTCTTTTAAAAATAGAATTAGATCACATTTGGTGTAAGGTAAAACATCTATGCCTTTCTCATCTTACCCATTCATCTCTGAAATTTAATTTTCAGATGAAAAATTTGGAGATCTTCTTAAATATGCATTATAGACAGTGGTAGCCCATGATTTGGATATCTGTGTTGGTTAAACTCAGATTTACCAAGTAGGCTGTGAAGTAAACACATGGAAAATATGCTTAAGTAAAATTCTCCAACTGCTTTTGAAATCGATTGAGATACATTGCTGCTGAGGAACTATCAAGAAGACAGGGTCAGTTTTCAGAAAAGAATGTTTCTTCTCTTCTAAGAAAATGCAGTATGTCATCATTATAAAACAACTGGAAAAGTGAAAAGGAAGGAGACTGTGTGTATGCATACATGTCTGTGTTGTGTTAGTATAACAAATTCAATCTCATTAACTGGGGAGTGCAGAGCAGTTTAGAATTTATTCCTTTATAACTGTCCTTGTTTTCTGCATGAGTTCCCTTCCATCCAACAGTGGGGTGGGTAAAAAAAGAAAATAACTGTATTTAGTCCAAATTTATAATCTGTGTTCTTTCCAATAATTTAAACTGCCTTGCAAAGAAAATGAGTCTCTGCTTGGATGACTCAGGCAAATGATTATGCTCATGCTTCCTTTTCAAAGATCATTCCTAGTAGTAGCTTGAGGGAGGGAAGTGATTGAGAGGATATGACTTTGTGAAAACGGAAGAGGTGGGATCCTTGGATCTACTCAGTGTTATCTGGCTCATTTTCTGTGGCTGCCATGGAATGGCCAAGCAGAACTGGTCTCTCCCTGGTGACTTCTGTGGTATGACTGGTTCCACCTGACTTTTTGAGGAGGTACGATGAAACTGCACGCCGCAATGAACAGTCACCATTATGTGCCTCTGGTTTCGATTTTCTCATATCTTGAGGGGCCTTTGCTGGAAGCTAGGACTCTTCTGGCCTGCCTATCCTTTTAGCACCTCCATATCCTCTAACAGATTTGGGCACACAACTCAGTCTCTGGCAAGTGCATTCAGGGTGAGGGAACCAGGAGCTGCAGACCTGCCTCTGTCTGGTCCAGTGCTGCTATACCATGGGGAGCAGAGCCGGCGAGACGGGACTTCTCATAGTCTCTTTCTCCTTCCGTCTGCCTCGTCTTTGCAGAATTCAACTGTGATCAAAAGTATATATATTTTTTCTTTTTTCATATGTTCTTTTTTCTCTTAGTTTCTCTGTTCTAGTTTCATCCTCTCTAAGTCCTAAATCATCTCCCTTTCCCTAAAGCTAGATTCAAAAGTAAATTAATGATAGATAGAGTACATGGAGCAAGAAAACCATTTGTTGATAAAGGGACAGGAAGCATTTAAACATATCTTACCTGATCTCTGTCTTTCATTTCTCTCCTAGGAACGAAGATATACATACGATGCAAAGCAGAACCCTAATTTGCTTTATAAATAAATCTAGATAGATTACATGTTTCTGAATTCTGAAAGTGATGAGATTTGGGGACAGAGTCCTATTTCACATCATACTGAAAGAGAGAAAGAGAATTGTCTGTTGACCAAATAATTCCATGGAAAACCCAGGTTTAATATGTTAATTATGTGTTTTCTTAATGGCAGTGAAATTTCTAGAAAATATATCCCATATCACATTGGAATTATTAACACATTTGATCACTAAAAATTCATATATCCTAAAACATCACTAAAAATTGAGACAAAGTGGCAAACTACTGTTGTAAAATCTTTGCCAAAAGGTTATTTTCAAAAATAGTATACAGAATCTTGATCAATAAAAGCCTCAAACCCTATGAAATATAAGTAACAGTCATAATTAAGGGATCAACAAAACACAAGGCACAAAGAACTCAATGACTTTATGAAATCTTGTTCAATCTCACTAAGATCCAAATAAAATTCTATTCATTCCAAGATATTCTAGATTCCTATATGTCAAATGGGCAGTTTTCTCTAATCCTGTGCTATCATTCTCTGCTGGTGGGTGTGAACTTTCCTATATAGCATCATGGCAGTGTGTTAGCTATTTAGCCACACAAAGCCTTGTCACTAATAATTCCACTTATACAAATTTTACGTAGGAAATCATTGGAAATATGTGCAAACATATTTTTCCATTTCTATTTCTTACAGCATTCAAAAATAACTTCAAACTAGAAATGTCCAAATTATCAAATATTCAGATTAGTTAAATAAAGAAATATATCCATATAGTAGAATACCATGCAGACATTAAAAATGCTGTTGTAGAGGTTCTCTGGTGGGCTGGTGGTTAAGAATCTGCCTTGCAGTGCAGGGGACACTAATTTGACTCCTGGTCTGAGAAGATTCCACATGCCACAGAGCAACTAAGCCCATCCCACAACTACTGAGGCTGCACTCGAGAGCCAGCAAGCCACCACTCCTGAGCACGAGTGCTGCAACCGCTGAAGCCCGTGCACCGAGAGCTGGGGGTCTGCAATGAGAGAAGCCGCTGCAATGAGAATCCCACACACCACAACTAGAGAAAGCTCTTGTGCAGCAACAAAGACCCAGCACAGCCAAAAAGAATGTTGTTGCAGAAATGCCAACATGCTAATAGTACATTGTTTATGAAAAGAAAATAGGTTATAAAAAATATATGATATATTTGAAACATACGGGTGGTGTGTGTGTGTGTGTGTGTGTGTGTATTTGTATATATGTGCTATATCCTAGATGATAAAATGGTACCCTATTACGCCCCTCATGATTTGTGGGCCAAAGCTGGCTATTCCTGTGCGTACGCTGAAAGTCACATGCAAGCGCAATCACATCAGTCTTTTTTATTAACATTTAGTTTTATTAGAATTTCCCTGGACTGGAATTCAAAGCTGCCTGTAACTACTACTTCTAACCACCTCACCGGTTCCAGCTGGCAGCTCAGCTCACACCTCTGCCTGCAGTGAAGGCTTTAGGAGCAGTTTCTGTGAAGCTGGTGGGCTTTGCTTGGGTCTCTCCACACTTGCCATTCTAATAGAGAGCCTGGCCTGGCCTTCATAAGCTCACAACTTGCTGCCCTCTCAGGGAACTTGCCTCAGCAGTCAGAGGTAGGCAGCCTGCCTTGGACATGTTGGAGGAGAAGAAGCTGTGTATGAGGCAAACAAATGTTTCTGAGGCAGATAATTATGTTGTCTTTTCATCCCAGCAAAGATAAGGGCCAGAAAGTGTGTTCTTGAAGCTGAGCAGTCTGAATGTTGACATCGCCGTACAAGCTTCATTAAATGAACTATGTTTAAAACTATAGAGGCTTTAGGGATCTTTATATTTAGTGAGAATTAAAGGATGTACCTTGACCACAGTATTTCTTTACTTAAAACAAAAGGAATTTAAAAATATAAGTCTATGCCATTAAAATATCAATATAGAAATGATTCTCCATGTACCATTAGTGAAAGTGAAAGAGTAGTCACTCAGTCGTGTCTGACTCTTTGTGATCCCATGGACTGTAGCCCTCCAGGCTCCTCTGTCCATGGAATTCTCTAGGCAAGCATACTAGAGTGGGTTTCCATTCCCTTTTCCAGGGGATCTTCCCGACCCAGGGATCGAACCTGGTTCTCCCCCATTGCAGGCAGATTCTTTATCATCTGCACCACCATGGAAGCCCATGTACTATTAGGAATGTATTTAAAAATTCTGACTTATGTGGTATCATCATCTCTTTTAGCCTCTACTTTCTGGACATAATGACATAAAAGTATGCAAATTGAGCAAATCCTGACAGTTACAAAAGCCCTAACAGGAGTTTTTGTCCACCTTCTGCATGATGCGTTTAAATCACAGATTAGTTAGTAATTTTAAGAAGTGCTATAAAATAGTTTAATCAGTAGAGCACTAGTTGTCTTTTAATGGTGATTCATCACAATTTTATTTTTTACGTGTAAGGGACATTCAGATTAAGAACATACTTATTGCTTTGCACATGATATAACCCATAAGGGATTAATATCCAACATATATAAACAGCTCATATTATCTCAAAATCAAAACAGCCCAATTAAAAATGGGCAGAAAAACTAACATTTTTTTCTGAAGAGAGCATGCAGATGGCCAGCAGGCACATGAAAAGATGCTCAATATCACTAATCATCAGGGAAATGCAAATAAAGCGAATACAGTGCGATACCACCTCATACCTGTCAGAATGGCTATCATCAAAAAGAACACAAACCACAAATATTGGCAAGGATGTGGAGAAAAAGGAACCCTTGTACACTGTTGCTGGGAGTGTAAACTGGTACAGCCACTGTGGCAAGTAGCATGGAGGTTTCTTAAAAAACTGAAAATAGAACTACCAAATGACACAGCAATTCCATTCCTAAGTATGTATCTGAAAAAACAAGCACAGTAATTTAAAAAGATTCAAGAACCTCAATGTTCATGACAGCATTGTTTACAGTTGTCAAGAGATGGAAGCAACCAAAGTGTCCATCACCAGATGAATGGATAAAGAAGAGGTAATGCGCCCACACACACACACACACACACACACAGAGGAATACTACTCAGCCATAAAAAAGAATGCAGTTTTGCCATTTGAGCAACAAGGATGGGCTTGAAAGGCATTATACTTGGAAGGCATAAGTGAAATAAATTAGACACAGAAAGACAAATGCTGTGTGATATCACTTAAGTGTGAAATCGGAACAAATGTAACAAACTAGTGACTATAACAAAAGAGCAGCCTCATAGAGAAGAAATTAGTAGTTGCCAGTGGGGTGAGGGACGGGGGGAAGGCAGGGGCAGTAAAGGGACAGGGGATTAAGAGCACAAATTATTAGGTATAAAATAAGCTACAGGGATATGTTATACAACACAGGGAATATAGCCAATATTTTATAATAACTATAAATGGAATATAATCTTTAAAACTGTGAATCATGATATTGTATATCTGTAACATACAGTATTCTACAGCAAATATACTTCAGTGAAAAAGAATGCATTTGTTTCAAGCACATACTTGTGTGTTTAAATTATCTTTCAAGACAAATGTGTGAGTTCATCCTGCTGTTAACAAGATTTACCAGTACAGAAAATAGTGTGATAGGTCAATTTGCACTGATGTTTCTATTTCTTTCTGTCAGTGCTACTCAGAGGCAGAATAATGAAGCCTTGTTTGTTAAAAAAAAGTTGAAGGAAATTGGGTCATGGATTTGAACATTTAATAGAGAATTTCACAATTTTGGACAATTCAGTAGGACCTCATTTTTCTCACTATTTCCTTATTTGCTCAGTGACAGGCTGGAAGAAGAATTAAGTTTTATTAGAAGTGTTCCATAATGTTCATATTAAATTAGATGCCACTTAAATTTGGAACATATTTTCTAGTTATTGTTTTTTATTATTATCGACTGGGAAAATGATGAAACATAGCATCCTTGCGTTATGGATGTACACATTTCACTTCAGCTTTTTAATAAAAATGCTTGAGCATCTGTTAGGCACCCAACGTTCTTTATGTACTCTAGATAGAGCATGCTATATACAGACTGATGAATTAGGCATAGTTTCTGTTTTAGAGAGACTTGTGATCCAGGAGACAGGACCTTAGAGATTTTACTAGTCCACAGTATAGATGAGGAAATTATCTGATTCCCTTCCTAAACTAGAAGTCAACAAGACTTCTAACATAAACTTCCCTGTTTATGTCGGTCTCTCAGAGGAGGGATGTTAAGAGTGTGGTGGAGAGTGACTGCTTCATCAGGCTGGTCACAGAGCAAATGGCCCATTTACAATTCAAGACTATCTTGAGTGTTCTGGACCACTCATTCTTATCAAAGATTCCAACATAATTTAGTATTGTAAAATGAGAATAGATTGAGGAATCAAAGACATAGCTTCACATCCTTGTTGTGTACTGTATGAACATTTTATGCTTGGGACAAATGACTAATGTTTCTGAGCCTCAGTTTTCTCATCTGTACAATGGATATATGCAAAGTGGTTGAGATAAAATCATAAGCAAAAAACAACATCCCAGTTCCTTATTCCTAGTAGGTATTCAAGGAGAGTAGCTTTTGTTTCTTAGGATGAGGCCTAGGAACAGGATGATGTTTGGGTAAGAGGCATTTAAAAAAGCCATACTTTCAATGGAAAGAAGAGAATTCAAGACCATCAGATTTTCTATATGTAAGATTATGTGGTTGAGACCATAGATCAGAGATGAGAACTCCAAAAATGTGGGTGGCGTGGATTGCTAGAATCTTTGTCATTTCCCTGTATAGGTTTTCTATACTTTCTCTTCACATTCTTCTCCATCTCTTTTCTCAGAGAGAATAGCAATGAATGTGTTGAATAATTAAATTCTAGCAGTAAAGAACCTGCTTGCCAATGTAGGAGATGTTAAGAGATGTAAGTTTGATCCCTGGGTCAAGAAGATCCCCTGGAGAAGGAACTGGCAATCCTCTCTAATTTTCTTGCCTGGAGAATTACATGGACAGAGGAGCCATGGTGTTGCAAAGAGTTAGACATGACTGAGGTGCCTTAGTACACAGCACACGTGCATTTATACTCCAGAACAAGGAAGGAGACTAAAAGGCAGGAGGATTTAAGACAGAATAAAGGCAAAGGTAACTACAGAGAGAGAGGAAGACCTGAGGCACAGAGGAGAAACTGCATGGAGTGAGAAGAGGACTCTGATGAGATCAGGAAGCCCTAGTTTTCAAACAATGGCCTGGGGAGCAGTGTGAGATGGCAGGGTTAGAGGTAAAAGCTGGAAATTTCTCCTAGAGGCTTGACTCTACTGGAGACCTCTCTACTCCTGCATGCCTGAGGACGCTGAAGGGAATTTGGTTTCCATTCTGGAAGTGACATTTTAATAATCAGGAAAACCCACACTTTGCAGGCAGAGAAGGTGTAGGAGTGACAGCAGCCACCACAGACTGAAGCTGCCAGCAGGGCAGTAGTGCCAGCCTGAGGTTTAAAAGTTTCCATCCTGATAAATGGGATTCTAGTCACTCCACATTAGTATAAGCACAAGAACTCTGCTAAGTTTAATAAATATCCTTATTTTCATCTTTACATAATATGTGTATAACATTTATAATTTCTACTAATCGCCTTAATGTCCAGAGATGTCTCCAAGAGAAGAAGTCCTCCCTCAGCATGCTAAATGCATTATGATGATCGCCTTATTTGGATTAGTAATTGATTCAGATGTAAGGGACTAAAGACTAAATCAGAATTTGTTAATTGACCCATTGTGACTTAGGAGAGGAAAAACCTTACACTTTAAATTGTTGCCTTTTTGACTGTAGGAGGAGATTTAATATCTCTACAATGGAAAAAAGTAACACTCAAAGTAGTCCATTTTAAGTGGAAACATTAAGAACTGTTTCCCTGACTTTTTTGTCTTCTTTTTAAATGTAGATACGTTTCTTGTCTCAGATTCCTAATCAGATACAGATATATCATTGTTACACTGAATCATGTATCCATGGATCCTGACACCCAATATACTACTCCTTATCCTTCTGACGTTCTTAGCTTGACCTAAAGAAGTCAACCTGTCACAGTTAGTAGAAGGAAGGGAAGGAGTGTTGTGCAGTGGTTAAGGTTCTGGTCAGAGATTCAAAGACCGGGTTGCTACAGCAATTCTGATCCACTTCTTTATTTGCTATGTGATCTAACATAAGTTATTAAGTCTCTTTCAGCTGCTTATCCATGGATAAACTTAGAAAAAGTGTTATTATTACATCAGATAATGTTTGCAAAATACTTTTCACATTACGTGGTTCTTGGTAAACACAAACGTTTTGCGTCATTATTAGTAATCTTGATGGTGATAATATAATAATTGTGAAAGGTTATTTGTGTGAAATCTAGCAGGAAGAAAGCAAACAACCCAATTAAAAAATTGGCAAGATACCTGAACAGACACTTCAACAAAGAAGATACGTGGATGGGAAATAAACATATGGAAAGATGCTCAATGTCATATGTCATCAGTGAAATGCAAATTGAAACAACAATGACATGCCACTCACTACAGACCCGTTAGAATGACCAAAATCTGGAGCCCTGACAATATCAGATGCTGGTGCAGGTATGGAGTAGCAAAAACTCTCATTCATTGCCAATGGAAATGCAAAATGGTACAGCCATTGTGGAAGACAGTTTGGTATTTTCTTACAAAACAGTTTGGCACTTTATTTTAAAACAAGACATAGTACAAAACATATTCTAAACATCTTTTGGTAACAAAGGTCCTTACAGCCAAAGCTCTGGTTTTTCTCCAGTAGCCATGTATGGATGTGAGAGCTGGACCATAAACAAGGCTGAGTGCTGAAGAATTGATGCTTTCAAATTGTGGTGCTAGAGAAGACTCTTGAAAGTCCTTTGGACTGCAAGAAGATAAAACTAGTCAATCTTGAAGGAAATCAACCCTGAAAATTCACTAGAAGGACTGATGCTGAAGCTGAAGCTCTAATACATTGGCCACCTGATGTGAAGAGCCGACTCATTGGAAAAGACTTTGATGCTGGGAAAGATTGAAGGAAAGTTTAAACTGCTCAACTCAGGTGTAGTGTGAAAGCATCTGTGGACAATATGTAACTGATGGGAATGGCTCTGTTCTATTGATAATAAACCTTTGTTTACAAAATCAGGAAGAGGGCTGGGCTTGACTGTCTAATCATAGTTTGCCAACTCCTCTTCTATACTATGGAGAGTTTTAAAAGAGTTTTAATCAAGCAAATGGACATCAGAATATTTGAGTTTTAGAAAAATTACCTTAATGGTGGTACAAAGATGTATCAGGCAACGGTAGGACTAGAGAGAGGAGGGTTGGTTGAAAGACTTCGACAATAATCTGTGCAAGATATAGAGAAACCATAATCTCAGGCACTGGTGATGGAAATAGTAGGCAGGAGATAAAATAAGATATCTACAGAGAGTAGACAGTGTGGTCATGGTTAAAGCACTTGAAGATAAGGAGGGTTGCTTTAGCTTCAGTGATACAGTATTCCTTTCACTGAGACAAAATAAGAGAACATGAAACTACATTTTGTGGAGAGATATTGAGGTTCCTGGAGTTCATCCAGAAATCGGTTACTGTTACATAAAGGACCCAAAGTGGTCTCTGTATATTGGCCGCTAGGTTGTTTATTTCTTCACAGCAGGCTGAGACCCACAGTGCAAAAGCCTGCGAATGCCAAATTCAAATTTTTACATATCTGACTGTTTTAAATATAAACCAAGCAAGCAGATTTCTACGATTTAGAGCCTGCCTGCTTTGCATACCCCATGAAACTGCACCCAACACCTGCTAGCTATAGATAGATAAAACCCCTGGCACTATTAATATAAAGCCCCAAGCTGCTTCAGCCCTTTGGAATTCTCTGATTCAGTGATTCCCGTCTGCACTTGTGAGAGACATCATTTAGAGTGTAAGCCCCCCCTCCCACCAAAGGGGACTTTCTCTTCTCCAAGGGTTCCCTGTCCTCATCCCCAGTGTCTCCTGCTGTGAGGCACTCTCCCCATATGAAACCTACTGTAATATCACCAAAATGAAGCTGGGGGTGCTACTGCCACCTCATGGTCATATCTGTTTCCTGGATCAGCTCCCAATCCTTTCAAAGTCCAGGTGCCACAGTAATAGACACAAGGATTATTTGGCATATATGGGATGTTTCAAATTAAAGGAGCAGGTGATTTTTCCCATGGAGACCATATAGAGTGAGAAGAAGTTAAAGACAAAAGCTTACAGTGTCCTCAGGAAACATCATTACGCAATGGCTATGAAAAGATGAGTGGCTTGAAAAAATTATGAAGAAGGAAATAAGACAACCAGTTGAGAAAGGCATAAAGGAAAGAGGCAATTTCAAGAAGAGTGGGAAAATCTAGCATCAAATTCCACACAGAGGTCAAATAAGGCCAGAAATGAACACGATTCACTGGATTTGGATGTTGCTGCTGCTGCTAAGTCGCTTCAGTCGTGTCTGACTCTGTGTGACCCCATAGATGGCAGCCCACCAGACCCCCCCGTCTCTGGGATTCTCCAGGCAAGAACACTGGAGTGGGTTGCCATTTCCTTCTCCAATGCAGGAAAGTGAAAAGTGAAAGTGGAGTCGCTCAGTCGCGTCCGACTCTTCGCGACCCCATGGACTGCAGCCCACCAGGCTCCTCTGCCCATGGGATTTTCCAGGCAAGAATACTGGAGTGGGGTGCCATTGCCTTCTCTGGGATTTGGATTTAGGGGTTCTTCAAATGAGTACTTTCAGTGGTAGCATTGAGAAGATTCCTGCTAATAGCAAATTGCAAAGAGACTGGTTAGTGAGTAAAGTTTTGAAGTAGCAGGCATTGGGGAGTGAATAAAATGTGAACACTGAAATGGACTGCTGAGTGATATAGATGTTCTTGATGAGGATGGAGAGTGAGCAGCAGTTCACAGACTGTGTGGTTTTCTCTAGTGGTCCATAAAAATATGGGACCATGGGAAGAAAAGACCGTGTTGATCCAAGGAGGAAGATTTTAAAGGCAGAAATTTTAGATAAACAAAGAGATAAAACCTTTGGTAAATGTTGGAGAGGGTATGTTTGGTGTGTTGAATCATAATGTTTACCTTGGATAAGAAAAAAATATGATTCCTTGACTAGATCACAGCCCTAAAATAAGAAATAAGTTAAAAGACATGGGTTTCCAAAAAAAGTATCAACAACAGGAGTGTTGGGAGTGAGGGCAAAGAAAACTGGATGGGCAGGATGTCATAAAAGCTCACTTGTGGTGCTTTGGAAGGAGAACTGTCTTAAAATCAAGCTAAGACCTGACTTGTGATTCTCTCACTTCCCAGCTGGCTGACCCCTGATGAATCACTCACTGCCTCTGAACTCAGTTGAGTGGTAAAATGGAAACATTTATTTCTTTATGGTATTCAGTTGGTATCAGACTCAAGAGGAGTGACAGGTGTGATGATGCTTTATGCAGATGTAAGGCTGGTGCACTTATGGTCCTGGGGATGCTATGTCCATATCACTGTTGATCCTCTTTATGTCAGAAAACAGAAAGATTCAAATAAACAGTTCCGAAGCCTGACTGCATATCATAATTTTTTATAGAGCTTCTTAAAAAAATACATACACTTGGCTCCTCATTCTCATTCCAGATTCAAAAGGGGATTTGTATTTTTTTTTTTTTAAGAAAAAACCCTCTACAGGTGATTCTCATCTGTGACTTTAACAACAAGAACCCTGAACTCATGAAACTGAACTGGGGAAAGCAAATTCCTGATTTGGTTGTGTTTCTGAAGTAGCAGAATCCTTATTTGATTGTGAATGAAACAAATAATGTGAGAAATACTAGATATATTCTCCCCTCAAGTAATATTAAGGTGTGAATTATCTTATTCTATTCTACAATTTCATGACTTACTTTTGGCTTATAGTCCTCATAAATACAGTCCCATTTAAAGAATTTTTATGGTAAGTAAGTAGCAAGAGTATTACAATCTTTGGAAAGTGACAAAAAAGTCATCAAATAAAAACCAATTACTTGGGATGATTTTGTATAGAACTGAATGGCAGAGGGGATGGTAGGTTAAATGCTGCTTTTTGAAACTTTGCATTTTAGTATAATTGGCATTTTCTCATATGTTACTATTTATATATTGCTGCTGCTGTTGTTGTTCATTCACTCAATGCTCTCCAACTCTTTGTGACCCCATGGACTGCAGGCTTCCCTGTCCATCACCAACACATGGAGTTCGTTCAAAATAATGTCCATTGAGTCAATGATGCCATCCAAACAAATCATCCTCTGTTGCTCCCTTCTGTCTTCAATCTTTCCCAGCATCAGGGTCTTTTCTAATGAGTTGGTTCTTTGCATCAGGTAGCCAAAGCATTGGAGCTTCAGCTTCAGCATCAGTCCTTCCAATGAATATTTAGGACTGATTTCCTTTAGGATGGACTGGTTTGATCTCCGTGCTGTCCAAGGGACTCCCAAAAGTCTTCTCTAGCACCACAGTTCAAAAGCATCAATTCTTTGGCTTTCAGGTTTTTTTATGGTCCAACTCTCACATCCATACCTGACTATTGGAAAAACCATAGCTTTGACTCTATGGACCTTTGTCAGCAAAATGATGTCTCTAGTTTTTAATATGCTGTCTAGGTTTGTCATAGCTTTTCTTCCAAGAACGAAGCGTCTTTTAATTTAATAGCTGCCGTCACCATTCACAGTGATTTTGGAGCCCCAAAATAGTGTGTCACTGTTTCCATTTTCCCCCCCAACTATTTGCCATGAAGCAATGGGACCAGATGCCATGATCTTAGTTTTTTGCATGTTGATTTTAAGTTAGCTTTTTCACTCCCCTCTTTCACCTTCATCAAGAGGCTCTTTATTTCTTCTTTGCTTTCTGCCATAATGGTGGTATCTGAGGTTATTGATATTTCTCCTGGCAATCTTTGTTCCAACTTGAGCTTCATCCAGCCTGACATTTCACATGATGTACTCTGCGTATAAGTTAAATAAGCAGGGTGACAATATATAGCCTGAAGTCCACCTTTCCCAATTTTGAACCAGTTCATTGTACCATATGGAGAAGGCAATGGCACTCCACTCCAGTACTCTTGCTTGGAAAATCCCTGGATGGAGGAGCCTGGTAGGCTGCAGTCCATGGGGTTGCTGAGGGTCGGACACAACTAAGCAACTTCACTTTCACTTTTCATTTTCATGCATTGGAGAAGGAAATGGCAACCTACTCTGGTGTTCTTGCCTGGAGAATCCTAGGGACAGGGGAGCCTGGTGGGCTGCCATCTATGGGGTCGCACAGAATCGGACACAACTGAAGCAGCTTAGCAGCAACAGCAGCAGCATTGTTCCGTATCCACTTCTAATTGTTGCTTCTTGACCTGCATACAGGTTTCTCAGAAGGCAGGTAAGGTAGTTTGGAATGCCCATCCCCTTAATAATTTTCCACAATTTATTGTGATCCACACAAAGGCTTTAGTGGAGTCAATGAAGCAGAAGTAGACATTTTTCTGGAATTCCTTGCTTTTTCTATTATCCAAAGAATGTTGGCAATTTGATCTGTTTCCTCTACTTTTTCTAAATCCAGCTTATACATCTGAAGTTCTCAGTTCATGTACTGTTGAAGACTAGCTTGAAGGATTTTGAGCATTACCTTGCCAGCACGTGAAATGAGTGCAGACCGCCAGGCTCCTCTGTCCATGGAATTCTCAAGGCAAGAATCCTGGAGTGAGTAGCCATGCCCTTCTCCAGGGGACTTTCCTGACCTAAGGGTCAAACCTGTGTCTCTTATGTCTCCTGGCGCAGTTGGCAGGCAGATTCTTTACCACTGGAGCCACCTGGAAACCCAGTTTTTGATGCGAGGGAAATTACGTCTCTTCAAGAAATGGTCTTGAAAGTATAAAGCCTGTTTTGTTGGCTGTCATTTCTTTCCAACAGATATTCCAGAAAAACATACTGATGGAAGAGCTAGTGGACTAAGGTTAATTTTATGTGGAGAAAAAAAAGACCACTTGAGAAATATTTATTTATTAACAAATGTTTATTGAGCACCTGTGTGCCTGCGTGCATGTTCAGTCACTTCAGTCGTGGCAGACTCCTTAACTCTGTGGACTGCAGGCCTCCAGGCTCCTCTGTCGATTCTGCAGGCAAGACTACTGGAGTGTGTTGCCATGCCCTCCCCCAGGGGATCTTCCTGACCCAGGGATCGAACCTGCATCTTTCATGCCTCCTGCACTGGCGGGCAGGCTCTTTACCACTAGCGCCTCCTGGAAGCCCTACTGAGCACATATTATGTGTCAGTAAGAGGAAGATGGGCCGTGGGACAGATTTTTTGAAAACAATTATCCTAATGCTTTTCATGAGTACATTCAGACTGTCATGCTACGTGAAGAGGGGACTCCACAGCTGCCTCCTAACTTGGAGGCTGCTAGTTAGAGGAAAGGGCCCCTGCTCCCGTTAGCATCTTGGCTTCACTGTATGCTCAGGAAAGCAAAACTCTGGCAAGCTACTGAGTATGTATTTCTTCCTACTCCATGCAGTGACTTAGAAGTCCAGCAAGGAAAAATAAAAACCTAAACTGACATTATTGCTTCATAAGTTTTTAAAGTTGTGGAAGGACTGTAGCTCTGAAAGAAACTCTCTCTGAATTTCTGAAAGTGAAGCCGCTCAGTTGTGTCCGACTCTTTGTGACCCCATGGACGGTAGCCTACCAGGCTCCTCCATCCATGGGATTTTCCAGGCAAGAGTACTGGAGTGGGGTGCCATTGCCTTCTCCAGGGGATCTTCCCAATCCAGGGATCAAACCTGGGTCTCCTGCATTGCAGACAGACGCTTTACCATCTGAGCCACTAGGGAAGCCTCGAATTTCTGAAGGACTATCTTATTGATCATCTCAGACAATCATAGGCTTTCCCCACCCCCCCGCCTGGAAAGATGGGCAAACACAGAGAAAAAATTACCAGAGAGCAAAGCATTTCAGTGTTTGAAAAGGTTGGCTTAATTCAAGGAAGCAAGGCAAATGAAACATTTGAAGGGGGTGCTATGCGTAAAAGAAGGAAAGATGAGAAAGTCTAATTCAAATCAGTTAAAGAGAGTGAGAGAAAAGACTGCAGTGAATAAAAAGTGAAATAATCTGACATGCAGAAAGTTTGCCTAGAAATGAAAAATGTGGTTTCCAAAAATTTGAAGTTAATTAAAGGGGACAGAGAAAAGCGGATTATATTCTGTAGAAAGGCAAATCATAAAATGTGATGACAAAATAAGAAATTCTTTTGGGCTCACAGAAAAAGAATGAGGTAAATAAGTGGGGAAAATGTTTTAAATGACATGGAGGGTATATCTGGAATCTTCAATTTATTTCTTATTGGAATCATAGAACAAGAGAGAGGGAGAATGCCTATATTATAAAAGCAGACATCTATTGAGTGGTTGCTGCATGCCAGACCCTGTTCTAAGTTCTCAGCATGTATTTACTTGCTTACTTCTCATAACAGTCTTAACTGATAAAATGCTGTTATTAATCCCCCTGTTACAGCTGAAAAAAATGAGGCACAAAGTGTACCTTGGGCAAATTAAGGAGTTTTCCCAAGGCACACAAAATGGACAACAATCTAAATTTAGGATTGTAAGCATGATGCTGTATTATCTTTGAAAATTAAATGAAATATAAAATAAAAATGACTCAGTTTTATCTTTGTCATCTGATTGAAAGAGATGTATTTGTAAGTAACTTGGTTGCTTCTCACTTGGTTTGAAAGGACAGATGAGATTATTTAAATGTCGTGTTTACTATCTCTGGGTACTTTATAGTCTTATATTTGGCTGTATTTTTCAATCCGTCTGGACTAAATGCTAGTACATGGAGCAAGGTGAAGGTGAAATATAATATTTCCAAATAATTAAACTATTATCACAGGCCATTTATTGAATTTTATAATTTGCCTAATGATTTGATATACCATCTATATGCACTAAACTTGATAAATTCACATTCCTGCTTAATCCTGAATGTAGTTTATAATTTTAAAACTTTCTGTATAATTATCCACTTAATTGAAATTTTAAAATTTATTAACATAGGGTTGTACATAGAATTCTGTTTTACATATAACAATTTCTTCTGCATCTCTGATTATACACTTTAAAACATTTTTCAGCTTGAGTTATTTGTTTTTGGACTGACAAAGATTTTGGCAGAAGGATCATACAGGATTTTCCTTACTTCACTGAAGTTAAACAAAACTGGATGCTGGAAGGAATTTCCCAGGACTTCTTTTTCAAGCTTTATATGAGATCATGAACAGTTACCTGTGCTGGGATGCCTCCATGGTGCCCCTTGCACGTGTGTGGGCCTGAATGACAGAATGCCTGCAGCCTGAAGCTGGGGTGCCAGGGGGCCCCTGGGCCTGGGTGCTTCTGATAAGCATGCTTTGCCTTGCTCTGAAGCAAGTATTGCAACCATGGCATCCTGACCAAGCTCCAACTTCATTCTGTATGGTCAGACACCAGAGACTGCTGAAAAAGACGCATTTCTCTGGATTTATGCTACAAGCATAAAAGGTGGCCGTAGTATTCAGGATGTGCACTCCCAGGAGAATCAGAGTTTGCAAGATGTTGGTGGAATGTGCATCCACCATGCTAAGCATCACGGCGCTTTGTTTTATTTCATTTTTCTTTTTGGATTGGGAGTCTGGGGTTAGCAGACGCAAACTATTACATGCAGAATGGATGGACAGCAAGGTCCTACTGTGTAGCAAAGGGAACTATATTCAATGTCCTGGGATAAACCATAATGGACAAGAATATTAAAAAGAATGTACATATGTGTAAAAATGAGTCCATAGCTGTGCAGGGCTTTACTTTCGAAAGCTTCACATAGCTCTCACAGGCTCCCGGTTATCTGCATCATGGTAGGGAGCTGAATATCTGTGAATACTTTATGTATATTATGCTTTTTGTGGGTATGATCAACAATTATTCCTCTGTAAAGTTTATAGGCTTGACCCTGCGCTCAAGCTTTATACAAGGGTATTCTTTGCTCAGCTGTTTATTATAAACAAAGAAGTAAAGAGCCTGAATGGATAATAGTAGGAAATCAGCAAAACAAGTTCTTCCAGATGCAATTAGATGTAGCAGGCAGACTTGTGGTTCCCATAATCTCTGCCCCCTGGGTGGTGCCCATGTGATTATATTATGTTACATGGGAAAAGGCACTTTGCAGATGTTCCTTTTAATTAAGGTTACTAATTTATCTTAAGATAGAATGATTGTTCTGGATATTTGGGGGTGCCTAGTGTAATTATGCAAGCCCAGAAGTTATAAGCAGAAGAGGAATACAGAAAAATTTGAAGCATGAGGATCTAATGCTCTGTTTTGGTTTGGAGATAAAAGGGACCCTTGTGTCTAGGAAACAGGAACACCATTTCTATAGTTTCAAGGAACTGAATTCAATCAACCATTAGTGAGCTTGGACAAGGAGCCACGATCCAACTGAGAACTGCTGCCCCTGCCTTATAAGAACATTCCAGCCTTATAAGAACTACAGGAATTGTGGGATAATAAAGGGGCGTATTTAAAATGCTAATTTGTGGTAATTTGTTATGGCTGGTAATAGACAAGTAACAAATCTTGTGAAATATCGTATCTTTCCTACAGTTATGTTAGAAATCATCATGAATAGGGTTGAAAAACTAAACTGAAACTATGACTCTGGAATGTGGAGAAAATATACCCTTCTTAAATTTTAATAATGTATACAGCCTTCTCTCTCAAGTCCCCTCCCACAAGCTGGTGTGAAGAATGACCAGTTCTCAGTCTAGATTTAACCCAAGCCAGTCCGATCTGATAACTTAGTCACTTTGGGTAATAGCCACACTTTCATAAAAATAACCAGTTTCTCAATTTCTTCTCCTGTTCCCTCTCTAAGTTCTATGCATTTGAAAGGACACCAGGTTGGATAATTTTGGAGAACTCAGGGCATTGGAAGGGAACGAGGTTGATCCTCTTATCTCCATGGTGACTTTGAATCTATGCTTGATCTGCTGGTCTTTGGGGCAGTGTTCGTTCTGCCTGGATTCTATGGCCCTGCTGGCTTTCAGGACAGAGCGTTTAGATTGACTGTGCTGACCTTCTTTCCCCAACTTTGTCTCCTTGGCAGAGTTAAGACTCTTCACGGTCTGCCAGTGTCTCTGCTTAAAGAGAAAAGCAGAGAAACTGCTTTACGATCACTGCTAGAGCGCCCCCATATTCCCTTTCCGGTACACCCTTTAACAGGCTCCAGAGCAGGATGTGCAGTGTTTGGGGATCCTGCCTGTGTCATATACTAAAGGTAGTCAGGAAAAGCCGGAGCACCCTGGTGTCAGGACAGGTCCAGTCCTGAGACAGAACCAGAGCACACATCTATCTGCTTATCTCAGTGTGTTAGTGTTCGTCGCTCGGTTGTGTCTGACTCTTTGTGACCCCATGGGCCATAGGCTGCTAGGCTCCTCTGTTCATGGATTTCTTCAGGCAAGAATACTGAAGTGGGTAGTCATTCCCTTCTCCAGGGGTTTTTTCTGACCAGGGATCAAACCCAGGTCATCTGCACTGCAGGTGGATTCTTTACCATCTGAGTCACCAAGGAAGACCCTGTTTATCTCAGTCCCTTCCTTTTGTTGTCACCTTTCTCCTTTCCTATTACATCCCCTATGTCATAACCTCAAATCATCAAGAAGAAAACATTCTGAATTTATTGGTGTGTATAGAAGGCATATCTCTGCAAACTCTGGGAGGGCTCTAGAAGCACAATCCTTGAGGCATTGTTGTTGCAGTTTTAAATGGGAGATAGATAAAAGAAATTTGAAAATCCTATCTCAACAGAGCTTGCCTCTCAAGTTAATTTTCTCATGGCAAAATACTAGTTTTCTTATCAGAAGCTGATTATTGCTTTGTTCTCTCTCATTTCACTTTTCTCTGAAACACATGTTCAATTCCCTGCAGGAAGATGGATAAGGTAAGGGAGAAAGCATATCAACAATGTTCAAAATACCAACATATTAAAACTACTTACTTATGATCATAGTAAAATGATCATATCTTATTAAATAAAAGAATCAAGTTACAAAGCAGTAAGCAAGCTCTAATGCTATAAAAACTGAAAACTTGAGTACTAAAAAGTCAAATTCAATTGCACAGTAGACAACTGTGGAGATTCTGAATTATCTTTTGTGCATTTCTTTTCCAAATTTTGTTTTGTGAATATAAATAGCTTTTATAATTGATAAAGCAATGGAATGTTATATTTACAACATAGGATATTTAATGTACACATTTTTCCTTTTTGTGTTCTAAGTTCCTCTAGTAAATTCCCTCATCTCAAGTTCTCAAGTGCCATCTTGGCAACTCAGAGTTGTCATGCAATTTTCAAGTTATGACTCAACATGAACTGAGAAATTTTCAACATAAGCCTATGGCTATCACAGAATGTTAGTAAATTCAACTTTTCTCATCTCTTGAAATGCATCATTATTCTGCAGGTTTATTTGGATTTATATAATTTTACTATGTGAATAGCTAGATTCTTATAGCTCAGATGTAGTCTTCTTAAATAAGAATCTAATTCAGTGCAAATCAAATACAAAATGAGATATCACTTCACACCTGTAAGAATGGCTACTTTCAGAAAGACAAGAAACAAGAAGTATTAGTGACGGTAGAGAGAAAGGGGAATATTTGAGCACTGGTGGTGGGAATGTAAACTGGTGAAACCATTATGGAAAACAGAATAGACATTCCTTAAGAAATTAAAAATAGAACTACCATACAATCTAGAAATTCCAGTTCTGGGTGTTTATCCAAAGGAGAAAATGATTAACTCAAAAAGATATATGCACCTCCATGTTCACTGCAGCATTATTTATAAGAGACAAGACATGGAAGCAACCTAAGCTTTGACAAATGGACAAACAGATAAAGAAAATGTGACATACACGTGTGTTGTTGTTTAGTCGTTAAGTCATATCTGACTTTTTTTGTGAGCTCGTGGACTGTAGCCCGCCAGGCTCCTTGGTCCTTGGGATTTTCTAGGCAAAGGGAGTAGAGTGCCATTTCCTTCTCCAGGGATCTTCCCACCCCCGGGATCAAACCCATGGGTCCTGCATTGTTAGGTGAGATTCTTTACCATTGAGCCACCAGGGAAACCTGATATATGTATAATTCAACCATAAAAAGAAGGAACTCTTGCTATTTGAGACAATGTGGATGGACCCTGAAGGCATTGTGCTAAGTGACATAAGGCATAAAGAGAACGAGAAATACATATGGTCTCACTTATATGTATATCTAAAAAAGAACCCCAATACACACAGACACAAACACACAGCAAGTTCACACATACAGAGAACAGACTGGCACTTGCCGGAGGAAGGGGAAGGTGGTCGAAGAAATGGGTGCAGTTGGTCAAAAGGTACAGACTCCCAGTTACAAAATAAATAAATCATAGCATTGTAATATGTAGCATGGTAACCATCACTGATAATACTGTATTTTGTAGTTACTTAGAGAATAGACCTTAAACGTTTTCATCATGAGAAAAATTGTGTAAGTTCATGTGGTGATGGGTGTTAACCAGACATTGTGGTGGTCATCTTGCAGTATGTAAAAATATTGAACCATTATAGGTACATCTTAAGCCAATATAACGTTTTATGTCAATTATACCTCAAAAAAATAGAATAAAATTCATTGTTAAAAATCCCCAAATTGTATTAGGTCTGGGCAACAGGAGATGGAGAACATACCAATTATTTGAACAGAGATAATTTAATAGGAAGAACTCTGAACTAAACTGTGAATAAATATGAGTGTTTACTAGGAAACCGAAATGGTATAAAGTCAACTGTAAAGTTTTAGGGAGGTAGCCGGTGTAGCAAGCAACTCCCACTTTTAGGGCTGGTGATGTAAAAGAAAGCAGCCTGAATTATTAAAACTTAGTAACCAGAAGAGGAGCTTCTCCGACTGCAACTCGGACCTCTGAAAGAGGGTGGCTAGTGCTGGTGTCCCTAAGACTGAGGGAAAGATGAGGCTGGTTTTTTGAGTGACAGGAAAGTGGCAAACTGAGTTGAGCTGCTGCTACTGATGCTACCAGGGTAAAGAAGCAAGCCTATGTGTCACTCTAACAGTTGGCAGCCAAGACCAAATATTAACAGAAAAGAGGACACTTCCACCTCTTCCTTCAGACCCACAGTCGCCCTCTACTGCCCTCTCCTGGCGAACACTAGCAAAGGCCGCTGACAGAGCAAGAATGAGGATTACACCATTTCAGCTCCAGCTTTATCTAGTTCAGTTCAGTCGCTCAATTGTGTCCGACTCTGCGACCTCATGGACTGCACCACGCCAGGCTTCCCTGTCCATCACCAACTTCCGGAGCTTACTCAGACTCATGTCCATCGCGTCAGTGATGCCATCCAACCATCTCATCCTCCGTCGTCCCCTTCTCCTCCTGCCCCCAATCTTTCCCAACATTGGGATTTTTTCAAATGAATCGGGTCTTTTCAAATGAATCAGCTCTTTACGTCAGGTGGCCAAAGTATTGGAGTTTCAGCTTCAGCATCAATCCTACCAATGAATATTCAGGACTGATTTCCTTTAGGATGGACTGGTTGGATCTCCTGGGAGTCCAAGGGACTCTCAAGAGTCTTCTCCAACACCACAGTTCAAAAGTATCAGTTCTTTGGTGCTTAGCTTTCATTATAGTCCAACTGTAACACCCACATACTACTGGAAAAATCATAGCTTTGACTAGACAGATCTTTGTTGGTAATGTCTCTGGTTTTTAATATGCTGTCTAGGTTGGTCATAGCTTTTCTTCCAGGAAGCAAGTGTCTTTTAATTTCATGGCTGCAGTCACCATCTGCAGTGATTTTGGAGCTCCCACCCTCAAAATCTCTCAGTTTCCACTGTTTCCCCATCTATTTCCCATGAAGTGATGGGATCAGATGCTATGATCTTCGTTTTCTGAATGTTGAACTTTAAGCCAATTTTTCACTCTCCTCTTTTACTTTCATCAGAGGCTCTTTAGTTCTTCATTTTCTGCCATAAGGGTGGTGTCATTTGCATATCTCAGGTTATTGATATTTCTCCCAGCAATCTGAATTCCAGCTTGTGCTTCCTCCAGCCCACCATTTCTCATGGTGTACTCTGCATATAAGTTAAAAAGCAGGGTAACAATATACAACCTTGACGTACTCCTCTTCCTATTTGGAACCAGTCTGTTATTCCATGTCCAGATCTGTCCTTTATTGTTGCTTCCTGATCTGCATACAGATTTCTCAAGAGGCAGGTCAGGTGGTCTGGTATTCCCATCTCTTTCAGAATTCTCCACAGTTTATTGTGATCCACACAGTCAAAGGCTTTGGCATAGTCAATAAGGCAGAAATAGATGTTTTTCTGGAACTCTCTTGCTTTTCTGATAATCCAGAAGATGTTAGCAACTTGATCTCTGGTTCTTCTGCCTTTTCTAAATCCAGCTTGAACATCTGGAAGTTTGCAGTTCATGTACTGTTGAAGCCTGCCTTGGAGAATTTTGAGCATTACTTTACTAGCGTTTGAGATGAGTGCAATTGTGCGGTAGTTTGAGCATTCTTTGGCATTGCCTTTCTTTGGGATTGGAATGAAACTGACTTTTTCCAGTCCTGTGACCACTGCTGAGTTTTCCAAATTTGCTGACATATTGAGTGCAGCACTTTCACAGCATCATCTTTCAGGATTTGAAAGAGCTCAACTGGAATTCCATCACCTCCAGTAACTTTGTTCGTAGTGATGCTTCCTAAAGCCCCCTTGACTTTGCATTCCAGGATGTCTGGCTCTAGGTGAGTGATCACACCATCGTGGCTATCTGGGTCATGTAGATCTTTTTTGTATGGTTCTTCTGTGCATTGTTGCCACCTCTTCTTAATATCTTCTGCTTCTGTTAGGTCCATAGCATTTCTGTCCTTTATTGTGCTCATCTTTGCATGAAATGTTCCCTTGATATCTCTACTTTTCTCTTTTTCCTTGCAAATTCTGTTCTTTTAAAATTTATTTATTATTATTATTATTTTTACTTTACAATATTGTATTGGTTTTGCCACACAGCAACATGAATCCACCACAGGTGTACACATATTCCCAATCTCGAACCCCCCTCCCACCTCCTCCCCCACACCATCCCTCCAGGTCATCCCAGTGCACCAGCCCCAAGCACCCTGCACCCTGCATTGAATCTAGATTGGCAATTCATTTCTTATATGATAGTATACATGTTTCAAAGCCATTCTCCCAAATCATCCCACCCTCTCCCTCTCCCACAGAGTCCAAAAGACTATTCTATACATCTGTGTCTCATCTGCTGTCTCGCATACCGGGTTATCATTGCCATGTTTCTAAATTCCATATATATGCGTTAGTATACTGTATTGGTGTTTTTCTTTCTGGCTTACTTCATTCTGTATGATAGGCTCCAGTTTCATCCACCTCATTAGAACTGATTCAAATGTATTCTTTTTAATGGCTCAGTAATACTCCATTGTGTATATGTACCACTGCTTTCTTATCCATTCATCTGCTGATGGACATCTAGGTTGCTTCCATGTCCTGGCTATTATAAACAGTGCTGCAATGAACATTGGGGTACACGTGTCTCTTTCAGTTCTGGTTTCCTCGGTGTGTATGCCCAGCAGTGGGATTGCTGGGTCATAAGGCAGTTCTATTTCCAGTTTTTTAAGGAATCTCCACATTGTTCTCCATAGTGGCTGTACTAGTTTGCATTCCCACCAGCAGTGTAAGAGGGTTCCATTTTCTCCACACCCTCTTCAGCATTTATTTCTTGGAGCATTTATTGCTTCCAGCATTTATTGGATTGCAGCCATTCTGATTGGCGTGAAATGGTACCTCATTGTGGTTTTGATTTGCATTTCTCTGATAATGAGTGATGTTGAGCATCTTTTCATGTGTTTGTTAGCCATCCATATGTCTTCTTTGGAGAAATGTCTATTTAGTTCTTTGGCCCATTTTTTGATTGGGTCGTTTATTTTTCTGGAATTGGCTGGAGGAGTTGCTTGTATATTTTTGAGATTAGTTGTTTGTCAGTTGCTTCATTTGTTATTATTTTCTCCCATTTCAAAGGCTGTCTTTTCACCTTGCTTATAGTTTCCTTTGTTGTGCAGAAGCTTTTAAGTTTAATTAGGTCCCATTTGTTTATTTTTGCTTTTATTTCCACTATTCTGGGAGGTGGGTCATAGAGGATCCTGCTGTGATTTATGTCAGAGAGTGTTTTGCCTATGTTCTGCCCTAAGAGTTTTATAGTTTATGGTCTTACATTTAAATCTTTAATCCATTTTGAGTTTATTTTTGTGTATGGTGTTAGAAAGTGATCTAGTTTCATTCTTTTACAAATGGTTGACCAGTTTTCCCTGCACCACTTGTTAAAGAGATTTTCTTTAATCCATTGTGTATCTTGCCTCCTTCGTCGAAGATAAGGTGTCCATAGGTGTGTGGATTTATCTCGGGCTTTCTATTTTGTTCCACTGATCTATATTTCTGTCTTTGTTCTAGTACAATATTGTTTTGATGACTGTGGCTTTGTAGTAGAGCCTGAAGTCAGGCAGGTTGATTCGTCCAGTTCCATTCTTCTTTCTCAAGATTGCTTTGGCTATTTGAGGTTTTTTGTATTTCCATACAAATTGTGAAATTATTTGTTCTAGCTCTGTGAAAAATACTGCTGGTAGCTTGATAGGGATTGCATTGAATCTGTAGATTGCTTTGGGTAGTATACTCATTTTCACTATATTGATTCTTCCGATCCATGAACATGGTATATTTCTCCATCTATTAGTGTCCTCTTTGATTTCTTTCATCAGTGTTTTATAGTTTTCTATATATAGGTCTTTAGTTTCTTTAGGTAGATATATTCCCAAGTATTTTATTCTTTTCGTTGCAATGGTGAATGGAATTGTTTCCTTAATTTCCCTTTCTATTTTCTCATTGTTAGTGTATAGGAATGCAAGGGATTTCTGTGTGTTGATTTAATATCCTGCAACTTTACTGTATTCATTGATTAGCTCTAGAATTTTCTGGTGGAGTCTTTAGGGATTTCTATGTAGAGGATCATGTCATCTGCAAACAGTGAGAGTTTTACTTCTTCTTTTCCTATTTGGATTCCTGTTATTTCTTTTTCTGCTCTGATTGCTGTGGCCAAAACTTTCAGAACTATGTTGAATAGTAGTGGTGAAAGTGGGCAGCCTTGTCTTGTTCCTGACTTTAGGGGAAATGCTTTCAATTTTTCACCATTGAGGATAATGTTTGCTGTGGGTTTGTCATATATAGCTTTTATTATGTTGAGGTATGTTCCTTCTATTCCTGCTTTCTGGAGAGTTTTTATCATAAATGGATGTTGAATTTTGTCAAAGGCTTTCTCTGCACCTATTGAGATAATCATATGCCTTTTATTTTTCAATTTGTTAATGTGGTGTATTACATTGATTGATTTGTGGACATTGAAGAATCCTTGCATCCTTGGGAGAAAGCCCATTTGGTCATGGTGTATGATCTTTTTAATGTGTTGTTGGATTCTGATTGGTAGAATTTTGTTAAGGATTTTTGCATCTATGCTCATCTGTGATATTGGCCTGTAGTTTTCTTTTTTTTTTAATTAATTTTTATTTTTAATTTGTTTTGCTTTACAATACTGTATTCATTTTGCTATACATTGACTTGAATCAGCCACAAGTGTCCATGAACTCCCAATCCCGACCCCCCACCTCCCCACTCCTGCCCCACACCATCTCTCTGGATTTTTGTGGCATCTTTGTCAGATTTTGGTATTAGGGTGATGGTGGCCTCATAGAAAGAGATTGGAAGTTTACCTTCCTCTGTAATTTTCTGGAAGAGTTTTAGTAGGATAGATGTTAGCCCTTCTCTAAATTTTTGGTAGAATTCAGCTGTGAATCCATCTGGACCTGGGCTTTTGTTTGCTGGAAGATTTCTGATTACAGTTTCAATTTCCATCCTACTTTTCTTGAAGAGATCTGTAGTCTTTCCCATGAGCAGATAGAAAAGTTGTGGAACTGAAGGAATTGCTTAATACCTGAACAGATATAAAATAATGGAAAATCCTTAAATAAGAGAACCATCTTGAATTTCAAGTATCTGTTATAGGAAAAGAGTGTCATAGGCAGATAGGTAATGAGATAGTTATTTTAAATAAACCAATTTATTCTTATTGAATAAAGGAACAAATGAATGGATAAATGAGTAGATGAAATGGGAGTGGATGAGTGACAACCAAGGCCCTCCTAAAGGTTTCCATGAGCCTGTCTTATTGACTTGTTTTCATAGTGTTTACATAGAGAGTTTGTCTTGGTAGAATGCCAACCATCAGTCTAGATTCTCAAATGTTTTAATTATCACAAGTCATTTCTATACACAGTATTTAGTTCTGGTTGCATTCACGGAAAAGAAGAGATATTTTATAAAAAGTGTTTTGGACACATCTGTGTCTTTCTCATAGAATCATAGGAAGATACCTTGGACCCTATTCTAAACCATATGAGATTGATTTACTTACTAAACTGGAATAAATTAATGAATGAGAAAAATGTATGAATAATGTTTATTTTTTAGAATAAAGAAATATTCGTTATTGACTCACATGGCTTATTTTGTAGTGGGATTTCAGCTTACTGGCTTGGTTAAAAATAAATTTTATGGCATTGGAGAAAGCACAGAATAATAAACTAAAATCCAAACTCCATTTATGAGTTCTACCTGAAACAGCTTTCTACTTACTTCCAGAATATATATCCAAAACTTTTGGACAAACAGATAAGAACTTCCTTTGGCATTTACCCATTAAAAGATAAGGTTCTGTTTTCCTCATGATTTTTGAGCCAATAAAATCAAATAAGAAGCTAAAGCACATTAAATACTACATAGAGGCTTTTTAACACAATGAAAAATCCATGCCTGTATTTGGTGTTATTTCTTTTTGTGTGCATATTTATAACATTGCAAGTGAAAAACAAAAAGAAAGCCTAAAAATCTTCTACCTCACACCAGTTCCAGAATATACACTCATTTCTCTCACAAAGTAAAGGATTTTTTTTCTTTGCAATTTTGAGTAACAGTCTTCTATTCAATGTCTTTTACAACTATTTTCTCCCAGTCTTGTGGCTTATCTTCTTATTCTCTTGATATTGTCTTTCATAGAGCATATATTTTAAATTTTTATGAAGTCTAGCTTACCAATTATTTCTTTAATGGCTTGTGCCTTTGCTGTTGTATTAAAAGGTCAACACCATACCAAGGTCTTCTATATTTTCTCTCATGTTATCTTCTGGGAATTTCATAATTTTGCATTTTACATTTTGTGCTATGATCCATTTTAAGTTAATTTCTTGTGAAGAGTGGAAGGTCTGTGTCTAGATCCATTTTTTTGGCATGCAGATGTTCAGTTGTTCCAGCACCATTTGTTGAAAAGACTATCTTTGCTTCATCACATTGCCTTTGCTTCTTGATAGGAGTAAGGTATTTTTCCAAATGGAATATTGGAAGTAATGCTAGATTTGAATCAAAATTAAGAGCATAGGTCATGATCATATAGATGGTCAAGAGGCACATGAAAAGGTGCTCAACACTGTCGATTACTTGAGAAATGCAAATCAAAACTACAATGAGATATCACCTCACACCAGAATAGCCATTATCAAATAAATCTGCAAATAATAAATGCTGGAGAAGGTGTGGAGAAAAGGGAACCCTCCTATACTTTTGGTGGAAATGTAAGTTGGTACAGCCACCATGGAGAATAGTATGGAGGTTCCTTAAAAAACTGAAAACAGAGCTACCATATGACCCAGCAATCCCACTCTTGGGCATATAGCCAAAGAAAACCACAGTTCAAAAACATACTTCATCTCAATATTCACTGTCCCAGGTGGCTCAGTGGTAAAGAATCTGCCTGCCAATGCAGGAGACATAGGAGATGAGGGCTTGACCCTTAGGTCAGGAACATCCCTTGGAGGAGAAAATGCAACCCACTCCAGTACTCTTGCTGGGATAATCCCATGGACAGAGGAGACTGACAGGCGACAGTTCATGGGGTTGCAAAGAGTTGGACATGACTGAGCAACTGATGTGTGTGCACGCATGTACATGTAAACACACACACACGCACACACACAATGTTCATTGCAGTACTAATTACAATAGCCAAGGAGAATAATACCTGAGATCTAGCAGACATCAGACTGCAACCACTCTCTACAGTGAGCCCCAAGGAAGCTCAGGTTGTGGAAAACACAGGATACTTGCCCAGGATTGCTGAGATGCATATGAAAGGAATGATCTCAGCGAGCCCAGGCTCTTGCATCTTCCCATATACACAAAAGTGCTGTATTTCTTAACTTGGGATATCTGGTTCTCTTTAATTAACAACAATCTTCTGATGTCAAGATTACCTGCCCTTTGTTTACAAAACTATATAACCTGGCTCCTCCCCTCACCTCCTCAGAGCAGTTCTCTCAGAGACACTTGCCATGCTTTCTCCTGGGGATGAAGTCTTAAAAATTCCCATTGAATATAACATAACTGTCAAAGTTTAGGTTGTGAATATTTTTTTAAATTGACACATATATACAAGGGGATATTACTCAGTCATAAGAAGAATGAAATAATGTCATTTGCAGCAACATGGATCGATCTAGACATTATCATCCTAAGTGAAGTAAGTCGGACAAAGACAGATAGATGATATCACTTACATGTGAAGTCAAAAAATGACACGAATGAACTTATTTACAAAACAGAAACAGACTCACAAACCTAGAGAACAAACTTTTGGTTACTGGGGATGAAGGGAGGTGGGGAGGGATAGACTGGGAGTTTGGGACTGACATGGACACACCGCTGTATTTAAAATGCCCTACCATAAAAAAATGTAAAAAGCATACATATATCTCAGTGTTAAATGGGCTGGTCTCAGAGTCATGCTTTGTCCTTTTCTATCCATAAGACCTTAGGGAAGTCACTTAGACTTAATTATTAATATTGAAGCTGATGATTATGTGCTAGTATGAAATAAAACTAGTTCATGTATTAAATGTGCTTTTCAACTATGGCATAATATGAAACATACACCCTAGGCTGACTGGTGACAATATCATTCCATCATGAATGTCGTGGAAATGGAATAGTATAGAAAAATATTGTGCAAAAATCTCTGAATTGCAGTGATTTTCAGTGCAGTACCTGAATTAACAGTATTGAGATCATCTTGGTACTTGGAAGAAAAGCAAAAGTCTCTGGACATGAGTTGCTGCTGCTGCTGCTGCTGCTGCTGCAAGTCGCTTCAGTCATGTCTGACTCTATGCAACCCCATAGACAGCAGCCCACCAGGCTCCTCCGTTCCTGGGATTCTCCAGGCAAGAACACTGGAGTGGGTTGCCATTTCCTTCTCCAATGCATGAACATGAAAAGTGAAAGTGAAGTCTTTCAGTCATGTCTGACTCTTAGCGACCCCATGGACTGCAGCCCACCAGGCTCCTCCATCCATGGGATTTTCCAGGCAAGAGTACTGGAGTGGGGTGCCATTGCCTTCTCCACTAGACATGAGTTAGAGCTATAGAAATTCCAGACATAGGGTCTAGCAGTCAGTGCTTACCTTAGTCCTCCAGGTTATTCTGGTGCACTCCAAAGTCTGAGACCCACTGCTGTACTGGAAATCCATCTGTGGTTTTGGGCAAACCACACCCACTCTCTGGAAATCAGTTGCTCCGTATAACATACAGAATTAGATCACATGTTTATTAAGGTCTCTCCCACCTCTGACAGTCTGTAATTCTGACCTTAAGAACCGCTAATATATTTACGAATAATTCTTATGTGCCAAGCATTTTGTCAGCTACATGACATGTAATATTACAAAGAATCACAGAAAATCTCTAAAATATAAAACTAAGGTTCAGTTCACTAAGGTTTTGTATAGGGATGGTAAAATAGTTCATTATGAAGTTAGTCACCAAAGATGCCAGTCTCTAAAGCTGTGGGCTTAACTACTTTGCTACACAAAACCATGGGAATGGGCGTCAGCATTTCTCAGCCGTTTCTTATCTGAGTCATAGGAACAATGTATTCTGAGTTTTGGCCAGTAGTCTTTCATCAGATTTCCAATAGATTGCATCAGGCCTACAAGGTTCTTATAGTGAAACAAGTAATTTTACAGGTGCATACAACACAGTCTTTAGCACAAAGAAGTAGCTAAACACACATTTAATTTAAACATTAAAATGAAATGAATGGACTCTATGTTCACTTCTCTTTTCATGTTCTCAACAAACGCTGTCTCTGAAAACATTTTACGTTTTGGCAAGCAGAACCTTAACCTTCTGTTAATGTTTTTGTTTGTTTTCTCACTTAAAACTTTCAGTAACTTTAAAAATGTTTATGTAAATTTTGTGCTGTGCTGGGCTTAGTCACGCAGTCATGTCCAGCTCTGTGCAACCTCATGTACTGTAGCTCACCAGGCTCCTCTGTCCATGGGATTCTTTAGACAAGAATACTGGAGTGGGTTGCCATGCCCTCCTCCAAGGGATCTTCCCAACCCAGGAATTGAACTGGAGTCTCCTGAATTGCAGGCAGATGCTTTACCAGCTGAGCTACCAGGGAAGCCCATGTAATGCTTAATATATTCCAAACTTTGGGTTCAATGTTGGGAAAATCAAGAGCTTACTGCTAAGGGATGCAATCGGACCCATATGAAAATTCAATTATAACAAATATGGTAAGTCTCATAATAAGGAGTGTTAAGAAATAGATGGGTTTAACTGATACCTAAGTGACATAGTCAATAGGATTTGATGACTATTTTACTGTGGATGGTGAGAGAAAGGTAGAAATCAGGGACTCCCTTGATTTGGGAAGCTGGTTTTATAATGGTCTCATTCAGTGAGACAGAGATTTTGAAGACTAGCAGGTTTACATGGGAAGGTGATATGTTCTGTATAGAATGCAATTGGTTTGAGGTGTCTTTAATATACTCAAATTGAAGTGATAATTGGTAAATTGATTTATGTAAGTTGAGCTCCAGAAATAGAGTTTTGACTTTGGGATTAGGATTTAGGAGTCATCAGCATATAGATAATAACTTTTCCACCTTCATAGTATGACAATTATATAATCCTCTTGCAGGAGAAAATATACTTAAATGGATGAACTCGTGAGCATTTTTAGTCAATGTTCAGGGATTCTTCTTTAAATGGACTAGGTAAGCACACTATTCCAATACTAATGAAGCCTGAACAGGGTTGACCTATCATCTTTCATCATTCAGATGTAGATTTATATAAAGGCATGGATATATTATCAAGTAAACTGAAATTTCATTTAAAGAGATGAATTGAAGTTGCACAGGCCAAGAGAGAAATATTCACCAGCTCCACTGAAAAATCTTCCTTTTAGTCACAATTCAGCAATCTGAGAGAAAATAGGGCTTAACAAGCAAGTCATTGTTTAGACGCTGAGGGAGCAAAGTTGGGTCGATATTTTAATTTGAGTCCTACAATCGTGAATCCAGATAGCATTTCTTGACACTGTGCTGATTCTTAATAACCAATGATCAGCACCCATTTCATTTTAGATCAGTTGCTCTTGGAGACCCATTTAATATAAAGTGTTCTCCTAAAAATCTGAATTTGTAGACTTTAGAGGTTCTGATTTCTACCACTCTCTTTCATCCCTCACCTCCTGTTTATTTGTTAAAACTTGTTTAATGGTATTAAGACATTTGAAATGTATTAGCCCTTAAGAAGGAAACATGTATTTTTGTTGATCATTCATAGGGGTAGAATTATAAAAATATAATTATATGAAAAGTTGCTTACATTTATTTGTGATAAAGGCAGTCTGAACCAAAATAAAACAGTTTGATTTGCCCACCTATTATAATGGCAGAAAGTTTCAGAATTCCATTGAGTGGAAGGATTCTGGAAATTACATTACTGTTGAAGGGAGTATACAATTGATATAGCCCCATTTAGAGGGCAATTGGATCATATCAATTGAAACTTCAGATGAATATTCTCTTTGATTCAAACAATTTGGAAATTATCCTAAATGCTTATTAATTTATACAGAAATATATACATATTTACCATCGGTGTAATAATGCTGCTGCTGCTAAGTCGCTTCAGTCGTGTCCAACTCTGTGCAACCCCATAGATGGCAGCCACCAGGCTCCCCCATCCCTGGGATTCTCCAGGCAAGAACACTGGAGTGGGTTGCCATTTCCTTCTCCAATGCATGAAAATGAAAAGTCAAAGTGAAGTTGCTCAGTCGTGTCCGACTCTTAGGGACCCTATGGATTGCAGCCCACCAGGCTCCTCTGTCCATGGGATTTCCCAGGCAAGAGTAACTGAAGTGGAGTGCCATTGCCTTCTCCGATATGGGCAATTAATTTAACTTCCATGTACTTCATTTTTTTTATTTGTGAAAGTATGATAATAGTATTAGCTACCTTATAAAGTTGGTGTGTGGCTTAAACTAGCTATTGTATGTTACTGTATATAAATTACTTAGAACAGTGACTGACATACAGTGATAATGATAATATCATTAACAATATATAACACATATCACAAGTGACACTTATTACAACATTCCAATACCGAAAAACAACCACTGAATAAACAACCATTAATATTTATCAGTAGGATACCAGTTGAATTAATTATGATATACTCATTCAGTGGCATACTCTATGTGTGTACTGAGATAAAATGTTTCAATAATATATTATGAAGTGGACATAGGGAAATACAGAACAGTGTATAATGTAAACTTGCATTTGTATGAAAAAGAAAGAATACATGTTATATATGAGAGTATATAATTTTTGATGGGAGTTATTGACATAGATGGGATGCAAGAAATTGTTTAAATTGTTTGCATTCTTACGTCTTCTGTTTTATAATGATAAAAGCACTGTCACAGTAAATATAAAAAGAAAATATTTATTGATATGGGAAACCACTCGACATAATACTAAATGAAGATAGCAGACTACAACAGTAAATATTTATTCTACTATTCTACATGAATAGTAGAATGATTCTACATATAGTTTTGGAAAGCTATATACCAGCATATAAACACTGATTAATTATGAGTAGTTGTATTCTTGGTGTTCTATTTCTGTAGAAGCTCTGCTTTACTTCTATAAATGTTAAAAAATAAAATAAAATATTATTTGACACGAGGCAAACAATTTTTAAAGATATATGCATACATACACATATAGAAAAACATTAATATTCATTCTTTTGTAAATATAAAATTAGCTACTTGTCTTTATGATTTCCTTAATCTTCTATAAAGATTAATATTTAAATTATAAAAGAGGCATATTCTAGGTTTAATTTCAGCTTTGAAAATTCCTAGCCATTTGAAATTATATTGTTTAAATATTCCCCCCACCCCAAGTCTTTGTTGGCTTATCTGCAAAACTTGAAGACCAAATTAAAAACAAGTATGTAAACGATCTGACAATTTAGTCAAGTCCTTACAAATGTTAGTCGCTTATGTTATTGATATTATAAACTTATATGAGAGCATCATTGTCAATGATGGTTGAAAATATTTCATTCATTAGAAAATATACAAGCATCCTACTGCAATTAATTATTTATCGCATAGCTGGTCATATTCAGAAGGTACACCTGTCCTAACAGTTCCCCCTGCCATCCTCTGACAAAACTTAATTACCTCAGCAAGCAGTTATGTTTCTTTTGTTTTCACACTCAGCAGTATCTAAAACAATTTGTTTAACCTAAGAAAGGATCCAGTTAAATTTATCTGAATTACATGGAATAAGCTTTACTAATCATTGCTTTTACCTAAGATAAATAATTCTGTGGGAATTGCAACATGCTTGAAATCACCGAAGTAGTCACTACTAGTGCTAAAAGTAGTTACTTTAGCAAGATTTGGCAGTTTCTCTTTAAGGTCTTTACACATATCAATAGATGGTACGTAGATGGTGATCTTTGATCATGAGAAAGGTTGCTCCTGATTTTTTCACTGTTTATTAATCCACTGGGTAAACTATATATTTCTTTTATTTCTTTATAGGCCTTGCTCTTTGACTTGACAGCATTTGACATGTTTTAGTCTTTCTTAAAAATAATTTTATTTAACTCTTAAAAAATATTTGTTTATTTACTTTGACTGTGCTGGGTCTTAGCTGGGGCATGTGGGATCTTTACTTGTGGAATTGGGATCTAGTTCCCTGACCAGGGATTGAACCTGGGTATTCTGCATTGGGAGTGTGGCGTCTTAGCTGCTGGGCCATCAGTGAAGTCCCTAGTCTTTCTAATCAGGAAAAAAATGGCACCAACTGTCTCTGGACTCAAACTATTAGTATTTAAACATCAGTTCTAGCATTTTTTAATTGCATGGCCTCAGTCAAGTAACCTAATTTCCTTATGCCTTAATTCCCTCACCTGTTCTATGAGGAAAACAAAGAATGCTTACTTCATGAGGTTGTTGTAAAGATTAAGTGAAATTAAAATATAGAGCACACAGAATAGTACCTGACATGTTGATCTGCTGGTGGAATACTTGTTATTATTCACTCTGTTTGATAACCTATTCAGTTCAGTTCAGTCACTCAGTCATGTCCAACTCTTTGCAACCCCATGGATTGCAGCATGCCAGGCCACCCTGTCCATAACCAACTCCTGGGGTTTACTCAAATTCATGTCCATTGAGTCAGTGATGCCATCCAACCATCTCATCCTCAGTCATCTCTTTCTCCTGCCTTCAATCTTTCCCAGCATCAGGGTCTTTTCAAATGAGTCATTTCTTTATATTAGGTGGCCAAAGTATTGGAGTTTCAGCTTCAACATCAGTCCTTCCAATGAACACTCAGGACTGATTTCCAATAGGATGGACTGGTTGGATCTCCTTGCAGTCCAAGGGACTCTCAAGAGTCTTCTCCAACACCACAGTTCAAAAGCATCAATTCTTCAGTGCTCAGCTTTCTTTAGAGTCCAGCTCTTACATCCATACATGACTACTGGAAAAACAATAGCCTTGACTAGAGGACTTTGCTGGCAAAGTAATGTATCTGCTTTTTAATATGCTGTCTATCTTGGTCATAACTTTACTTCCAAGGAGTAAGCTATCTGCTTTTTAATATGTTGTCTATCTTGGTCATAGCTTTCCTTCCAAGGAGTAAGCATCTTTTAATTTCACGGCTGCAGTCACCATCTGCAGTGATTTTGGAGCCCCCAAAATAAGTCAGCCAGTTTCCACTGTTTCCCCATCTATTTGCCATGAAGTGATAGAACAGGATACCCAAGATCTTTGTTTTCTGAATATTGAGCTTTAAGCCAAATTTTTCACTCTCCTCTTTCACTTTCATCAGAGGCTCTTTAGTTCTTCTTCTTCTTTTTTTTCTCTTTAGTTCTTCTTTGCTTTCTGCCCTTAAGGGTGGTGTCATCTGCATATCTGAGGTTGTTGATATTTCTCCCAGCAATCTTGATTTCAGCTTGTGCTTCATCCAGCCCAACATTTCTCATGATATACTCTGCATATAAGTTAAATAAGCAGGGTGACAATATACAGCCGTGATGTACTTCTTTTCCTATTTAGAACAGTCTGTTGTTCCATTTCCAGTTCTAACTGTTGCTTCCTGACCTGCATACAGGTTTCTCAAGAGGCAGGTCAAGTGGTCTGGTATTCTCATCTCTAAATAATTTTTCACAGTTTGTTGTGATCCACACAGTCAAAGACTTTGGCATAGTCAATAAAGCAGAAGTAGATGTTTTATGGAACTCTCTTGCTTTTCTGATGATCCAGAAGATGTTGGCAATTTGATCTCTGGTTCCTCTGCATTTTCTAAATCCAGCTTGAACATGTGGAAGTTCATGGTTTATGTACTGCTGAAACTTGGCTGGGAGAATTATGAGCATTACTTTACTAGCATGTTGGATGAGTGCAATTGTTCTGTAATTTGAGCATTCTTTGGCATTGTCTTTCTTTGGGATTGGAATGAAAACTGGCCTTTTCCAGTCCTGTGGCTACTGGTGAGTTTTCCAAATTTGCTAGTATACGGAGTGCAGCACTTTCACAGTATCATCTTTTTTTTTTTTTTTCCTTTTCAGCCCCATATCCGTGCTTTTTTTTTATTTTATTTTTTTTACTTTACAATACTGTATTGGTTTTGCCATACATCAACATGAATCCACCATGGGTGAACATGTGTTCCCAATCCTGAACCCCCCTCTCACCTCCCTCCCCATACCATCTCTCTGGTCATCCCAGTGCACCAGCCCCAAGCATCCTGTATCCTACATTGAACCTAGACTAGCGATTCATTTCTTATGTGATATTATACATGATTCAATGCCATTCTCCCAAGTCATCTCACCCTCTCCCTCTCGCTCAGAGTCCAAAAGACTGTTCTATACATCTGTGTCTCTTTTGTTGTCTCGCATAGAGAGTTATCATTTACCATCTTTCTAAATTCCATGTATATATGTGTTAGTATACTATATTGATGTTTTTCTTTCTGGCTTACTTGATTCTGTATAATAGACTTCAGTTTCATCCACCTCATTAGAACTGATTCAAATGTATTCTTTTTAATGGCTGAGTAATACTCCATTGTGTATATGTAAGATCTGAAATAGCTCAATTGGAATTCCATCACCTCCACTAGCATTATTAATAGTGATGCTTCCAAAGGCCCACTTGACTTCATATTCCAGGATGTCTGGCTCTAGGTGAGTGATCTCACCATCGTGATTATCTGGGTCATGAAGATCTTTTGGTTCTGTGTATTCTTGCCACCTCTTTTTAATATCTTCTGCTTCTGTTAGGTCCATATCATTTCTCTGCTTTATCAAGCCCACCTTTGCCTGAAATATTCCCTTGGTATCTCTTATTTTCTTGAACAGATCTCTAGTCTTTCCCATTCTATTGTTTTCCTCTATTTCTTTGCACTGATCACTGAGGAAGGCTTTCTAATCTCTCCTTGCTATTCTTTGGAACTCTGCATTCAAATGGGTATACCTTTCCTTTTCTCCTTTGCTTTTCGCTTGACTTCTTTTTACAGCTATTTGTAAGGCCTCCTCAGACAGTCATTTTGCTTTTTTGCATTTCTTTTTCTTGAGGATGGTCTTGATCACTGTCTGCTGTACAATGTCACGAACTTCCATCCATAGTTCATCAGGCACTCTATCAGGTCTAGTCCCTTAAATCTATTTCTCACTTCCACTATATAATCATAAGA
This sequence comes from Aepyceros melampus, assembly GCA_006408695.1. NCBI lineage: Eukaryota > Metazoa > Chordata > Mammalia > Artiodactyla > Bovidae > Aepyceros > Aepyceros melampus. The sequence goes on along the minus strand of SJXQ01012398.1, from coordinate 158,056 downwards.
GACTTGATTTAGGTCATATTGAAAAGCAGAGACATTACTTTGCAACAAAGGTCCGTTTAGTCAAGGCTGTATGGTTTTTCCAGTGGTCATGTATAGATGCGAGAGTTGGACTGTGAAGAAAGCTGAGTGCCGAAGAATTGATGCTTTTGAACTGTGGTGTTGGAGAAGACTCTTGAGAGTCCCTTGGACTGCAAGGAGATCCAATCAGTCCATTCTAAAGGAGGTCAACCCTGGGTGTTCTTTGGAAGGAAAGATTCTAAAGCTGAAACTCTAGTACTTTGGCCACTTCATACGAAGAGTTGACTCATTGGAAAAGACTCTGATGCTGGGAGAGATTGAGGGCAGGAGGAAAAAGGAACAACAGAGGGTGAGATGGCTGGATGGCATCTCTGACTCGATGGCCATGAGTCTGAGTGAACTCCGGGAGTTGGTGATGGACAGGGAGGCCTGGCGTGCTGCAATTCGTGGGGTCGCAAAGAGTCGGACACAACTGAGTGACTGAACTGAACTGAACTGAATGGTCTAATGGTTTTCCCTACTTTCTTCTTTATTTAAATTATACTTTGGGAATATCTTTCCAGGTTTGTTTACTTCTTAAAGTTTTAAGTATAAAAGAGAGCCCTCTGATTTCCAGAAATTTCCCCATCCTTATTGTAGGAAATTTAAAATTGGTTGATGAAGAAGATCAAATGTTAGGCTTAAGATCCATTTATTTTCCCTACGTGTTATTTCTTTAGTTTTATTTCTATGCCATATTCATGTGCCATATATACATATATGTGTGTGTGTATATATATATATATATATAGAGAGAGAGAGAGAGAGAGAGCAGGCAAGAGAGAGCAGGCAAGAGAGAGAAATATACACATATATGCATGTATGTATGTATTTCTCTATCTCTTCTTTGATTTGGTCCTTTTATTTATTTTCATGGGCTTTCCTGTTTTTCATTCTACCTTCTCAAAATTCACCTTAATTTCTTCTTGGTGATTAGGTAGCTTTCAGTTCAGTTCAGTCGCTCAGTCGTGTCTGACTCTTTGTGACCCCATGAATCACAGCACCCCAGCCTCCCTGTCCATCACCAACTCCCTGAGTTCACTCAAACTCATGTCCATCGAGTCGGTGATGCTATCCAGCCATCTCATCCTCGGTCATCCCTTTTTCTTCCTGCCCCCAATCCCTGCGAGCATCAGAGTCTTTTCCAATGAGTCAGCTCTTTGCATGAGGTGGTCAAAGTACTGGAGCTTCAGCTTCAACATCAGTCCTTCCAAAGGACACCCAGGGCTGATGTCCTTCAGAATGGACTGGTTGGAATTCCTTGCAGTCCAAGGGACTCTCAGGAGTCTTCTCCAATACCACAGTTCAAAGAATCAATTCTTCGGTGCTGAGCTTTCTTCACAGTCCAACTCTCACATCCACACATGACCACTGGAAAAACCACAAAAAAATCTCTGCTTTTCAATATGCTATCTAGGTTGGTCATAACTTTCCTTCCAAGGAGTAAGCCTCTTTTAATTTCATGGCTGCAGTCACCATCTGCACTGATTTTGGAGCCCCCAGAAATAAAATCTGACACTGTTTACACTGTTTCCCCATCTATTTCCCATGAAATGATGGGACCAGATGCCATGATCTTCGTTTTCTGAATGTTGAGCTTTAAGCCAACTTTTTCACTCTCCTCTTTCACTTTCATCAAGAGGCTCTTTAGTTCCTCTTCACTTTCTGCCATAAAGGTGGTGTCATCTGCATATCTGAGGTTATTGATATTTCTCCTAGCAATCTTGACTTCAGCTTGAGCTTTTTCCAGCCCAGCATTTCTCATGACGTACTCTGCATAGAAGTTAAATAAACAGGGTGACAATATACAGCCTTGATGCACTCCTTTTTCTATTTGGAACCAGTCTGTTGTTCCATGTCCAGTTCTAACTGTTGCTTCCTGGCCTGCATACAGGTTTCTCAAGGGGCAGGTAACTTTAGACCCAGTTTATTGTTGTGAAATTTATATGCTTTTTGTAGTGCTCTGCTTTTTCCTTCAACTCACAAATTATTTTGGTAAAGACAGTCACTTTCTACCGATAGTTATATCTGTTTTATACTCAGATTTATGTTTCCCTGCTTCCCATGTCTACTCTAGTTGTTTTATACCAAGAACTCTCACCTCTTTGTACTTTTATTTAGATTCATCTCTCTCAGTTAGTGTAACTTTTTAAAGGGAGGAATACCAGTAGAATATTTATGCCCCCTTCATATATAAAAATGTATTCTTGTCATCTTAAAAGTATCCAAAGTGTAGCAATGCAATATAGCTGACTATTGAATACCTGGGTCATACATATCTTTTTCTTCAAACCTCTATAATTACTTTTGTTTCATTTTTCATATTCCTGAATGATATAGGAAGCTGCTATCAAATGAATGCCAAATGATAGGGGGCATATCTTTGGATGTACATGTTGCAGCCACTGAGAAGGATCATCATTCCCGCGCAGCCTGTTCAACTCTGAAGAGTGTGCAGTAACATATGCATTTCCTGCCTGCATCTGCCTGCCATCTTTGGTTCCTTGCCTCTGGTTATACCATTTAAAGTCACTTTGAGTCATCTCTGATTCTTATCCTCTCCCTGCTCTTATCATTAATACTCCTCTTGAGCAATGGAATAGAAATTCTTATTTTCTCTCACATACTCTCCTGAAAGATAAACAACTCAGTTGTGCATAGGGAAGGACATTGTAAGTAAAGGAAAATCCTTCCACCTAGCAGCAAATATTGCAGTCACCCCATCTTTCCTGTGGAAAAGCGAGGTGGAGAAAGGTTAATTCTTTGACCCAGGATAGGATATGGCAGAACTACTATATGATGGGGAAAAAGAACAGATAGCTTCTTAGGGAAGGAATGCCAGGAACCCAGGCAGGAGCCAGGAGAAAACTTGATAGGTTTAGAGACCAGTGCCGAGACAGCCCCATTCAGGCTGGTACTGAGGAGGCTCAAACCTTGGCTGGGCACGTAACCCAGCCAGGATCGGAGTGAAGGTAGGGGCAAAGCCCTCCTTTATCCTGTCTGCAGGAGTGAGCCACCAGGGAGACTGTGCTATGGGGTCAGGGCCTGCGCCTCTGGGGTCACTGTCTGCCTTGACCATCAAGTATGAAGATAACGTTGGGATTTTCATAAATTCCTTGTATCAGCATGAGAAAGATTTTCTCTATTCCCAGTTTGCTGAGTTTTTTTTTTTTAATCATGAGAGTGTGTTAGAAATTGTCAAACATTATTCTGTATCTATGAGATGATTATGTGGTTTCTCTCCTAAATTCTATTGATATGGTATAGTACATTAATTGATCTCAGAGACTTAAACTAATCTTGCATTTCTGGAACAAATCCCACTTGGCCACGTTGTATAATTCCTTTTTTGTATTTTGTTAAATTTTATTTAAAGGGTAATACTGGCTTCCTGAAACTCTTTCTTTGGAGAGCTTGCAAAATTTTATATAATTCTTTACATGTTTGGCAGAATTGACCAGTGAAGTTATCTGGGCCTAGTTTCTCTTTGTGGGTTGTGTCTTAATGCTAATTCAATCTCTTTCCTTGAAATTAGTCTACCCAAAAATAAATTTTTCCTTCTTTTCTAGTTTCTTAATTTGGAAGGTTAGGTTATTGACTTGAGATCACTTTTTTAATATAGGAATTTACAGTTATAAAAGTTCCTCTAACTTCTGCTTTAGTTGCATCCAATATATTTAGGCATATTGTGTTCTCATTTTCATTCAGCTCAAAGTAATTTCTAATTTTTCTTTTGAATTCTTTTTTGACCAATCGGTTGTTTGGGAATATATTTTTAATGTTAATATGTGTGATATTCTCAAACTTTCTTTTATTATTGTTTTCCAATTTTATTCTATTGTCAAAGTTTATACTTTATATGTTCTTGATGCCTTTAAATTTAGGAATGCTGGATTTTTGGTTTAGCACTACAGGCATTTGGGAGAATATCCCAAGGTTTCTTGAGAAGAATGTATACTCTGCTGTTATTGGGTGGAATGTCTTATAGACATCTATTAAGTCAGGTTGACATACAGTTTGTTCAGGTCCCATTTTCTTCTTAATCTTTTGTCCACTTGTTCTATTCATTATTGTAATGAACATTAAATAGTTATTATTGAACTATTATTGTTGAATCATCCATTGCTCCTTTCAATTCTGTCAATTTTTGCTTCATGCATTTTAGTGCTCTACTATTAGGCATATATATATATATATTTTTTATTTTTATTTTTTCACTAAGCACAGGCATTGCTCTTTACTGAGACGTGATCTGACTTCTCTAAGCCTCAGCTTTCTCGTCTGTAACATGGGAATCAATGGAAATTCCTGAGGATGGTATATTCTGTCCTCTTATATCAACAGCTGGCTTCTGTTGGCTTCTGAAGGATGGAATTTTTCTCAGACCCCTGCATCCCAAGTCAATCTGTGCATATTCTTGAAAACATTATAAAGGCAGCTCTTTCAACCCTGGGCAAATGAGGCAAGCCCATCTCTTTGATTAAGGTTAACAGATTAGCAAATACAAGTATAGAATGTTACTTAAATTTGAATAATTTCTAATGGCTTATGGATATGCACATTGAAATAAAGTAAAAATGTTGCATTAGTATGTTCAGTTCAGTTCAGTTCAGTCACTCAGTCGTGTCCGACNCAATTTGGTTTAACAGTCAAAAAATCAATGTAATTCACTCTAAAAGAAAAAAAAAACATTGTAACAAAAGACACAGGAAACATATTTGACAGAACATCCATGAAAACTCGGGAAAATGGAACAGAAGGGCACAACATTACAAAGGATATCTACAAGAAAATCGATAGGAACAACTGGACATTCAAATTCAAAAAAAGAAAAATGAATCTAGATTTTAGACTCTGAACGAAAATTAACTCAAAATGGTGCATCTGGAAGAAAAACTCAATCACTTTTTAAAAAAAGTGACAGGTACCATTCAGTTCAGTTCAGTCGCTCAGTAGTGTCCAACTCTTTGCAACCCCATGAACTGCAGCACGCCAGGCCTCCATGTCCACCACCAACTCCAGGAGTTTATCTACAAGAAAATCGATAGGAACAACTGGACATTCAAATTCAAAAAAAGAAAAATGAATCTAGATTTTAGACTCTGAACGAAAATTAACTCAAAATGGTGCATCTGGAAGAAAAACTCAATCACTTTTTAAAAAAAGTGACAGGTACCATTCAGTTCAGTTCAGTCGCTCAGTAGTGTCCAACTCTTTGCAACCCCATGAACTGCAGCACGCCAGGCCTCCATGTCCACCACCAACTCCAGGAGTTCACCCAAACTCATGTCCACTGAGTCAGTGATGCCATCCAGTCTTCTCATCCTCTGTCATCCCCTTCTCCTCCTGCTGGAAGCCAGTGTGAGGAATCCCACCCGTGACAAGGTCATGCGGCAGAGATTTGATGGGCAAGGTCGAGTCAGATCTCAGGTTTTCCCCCTGGCATTTCCTGAGCATGTACCTCCCCAAAAATAAGAATCTGCCTGCTTTTCCACTCTTCTGACATTCTCTGGAAAAACTCAACTTAGGGCTTTAGTCTTCTGCATTTGAAAGGAGTTTTTTCAGCTCAACCCCCTCTGATAATGCTCTAACTTGCCTAACAGGTTCCCCCAGACCTTTTACAGCTTTTGAATTGCTTACAGCCCTCAACTGTGAGGGGCACAAAGCTTAAAGCATCTTAAAGATACAGAGACTTTTCTAAAGAGCTAAAAATCATATTAGTGACAGGATTTCACTGTTGACTCAATGATTGCTGCCAGACCTCCATTTTCTTTATCTTTTAGGCACTTGGGAGGATCTTAATGGTTGTAAATGGAATATGGAAAAAGATATATAATAGTTTTGATGTTAGCAACACTAGACTTTTGAGTTAATTACTTTTCTCTTTGTTATGTATCACTGGACTCCTCTTGTGTCCTTGCTATGTAAGAATGTAACTTTATTTAGTGCTTTCTGAAAGTGGCACCAGACTTTGGAAAGAACAACACTTTTAACAAAAATAAGTCTTCTGGTTAACAAACCCTTATAGGAAAGGGTCGTAAAATGTTAACTGGCCCTTTTGTCCGGAAGATAATGTAAATCACCTAAGACTTGTATGCAAAAATAAAAGCCTGGTTTTGATAAGAGCTGCGCTGCTAACGCTGCATAACTTTGTATTATCCATTTATCTCTATGTATAATCAAAAGTATAAAAGGCTTTGAAGGACAATAGGGGCCAGGCCAGGCACTGGACTGGTTTCCCCCATGTCTCCTCTTTACTCTAATTTCAGGCTGAATTCCCATCTGGGGCATGGAGGCCCGCCATGTCTACTTATTTGTCCCGGCTTCTAAGATCCATGTGAGGGGGAGCCCATTGCAAGGCACCTCCCAATATTCAAGAGGACACTGGTGACCTAACTTAGATGATGCAAACTTCTTGTCTTAAAGTTTTATTAGTTCTCCACATAAACCAAGTTATTCAGCTTCTTTTCTCCACCTAAATTTTCCTACTATACTATTTCTTCCTAATCTAATCTTATATTAATAATAAATAAGTTTTTCCTCACCGACGCCGTCCTCACTTCAAATACCCTGGACCACCGGGGCTGGACCCTGGCATCCTCCTGCCTCCAATCCCTCCCAGCATCAAGGTCTTTTCCAGTGAGTCAACTTTTTGCATGAGATGGCCAAAGTACTGGAGTTTCAGCTTCAGCATCAGTCCTTCCAAAGAAATCCCAGGGCTGATCTCCTTCAGAATGGACTGGTTGGATCTCCTTACAAACCAAGAGACTCTCAAGAGTCTTCTCCAACACCACAGTTCAAAAGCATCAATTCTTCACTGTTCAGCTTTCTTCACAGTCCAACTCTCACATCCATACATGACCACTAGAAAAATCATAGACTTGACTAGATGGACCTTTGTTGGCAAAGTAATATCTCTGCTTTTTAATATGCTATCTAGGTTGGTCATAACTTTCCTTCCAAGGAGCAAGTCTTTTATTTCATGGCTGCAATCACCATCTGCAGTGATTCTGGAGCCAAAAAAATTAAAGTTTGATGCTGTTTCCACTGTTTCCCCATCTATTTCCCATGAAGTGATGGGACCAGATGCCATGATCTTCGTTTTCTGAATGTTGAGCTTTAAGCCAACTTTTTCACTCTCCTCTCTCCTTTCATCAAGAGGCTCTTTACTTCCTCTTCACTTTCTGCCATAAGGGTGGTATCATCTACATATCTGAGGTGATTGATATTTCTCCTGGCAATCTTGATTCCAGCTTGTGATTCTTCCAGCCCAGAGTTTCCCATGATGTAGTCTGCATATAAGTTAAATAAGCAGGGTGACAATATACAGCCGTGACATACTAATTTTCCTATTTGGAACCCGTCTGTTGTTCCATGTCCAGTTCTAACCGTTGCTTCCTGACCTGTATACAGGTTTCTCAAGAAGCAGGTCAGGTGGTCTGGTATGCCCATCTCTTTCAGAATTTTCCACACTCTATTGTGATCCACACAGTCAAAGACTTTGGCATAGTCAATAAAGCAGAAATAGATGCTTTTTTCTGGAACTCTCTTGCTTTTTCCATGATCCAGCGGATGTTGGCAATTTGATCTCTGGTTCCTCTGCCTTTTCTAAAACCAGCTTGAACATCTGGAAATTCACAGTTCATGAACTGCTGAGGCCTGGCTTGGTGAATTTTGAGCATTACTTTACTAGCGTATGAGATGAGTACAACTGGGCATCAGAAGAATGCAAATGAAAACCACAAGGTACCATTATATACCCCCCAGAATGGCTACAGTTAAAAAGCCTGAATATTGTTTGAGTATGTGAAGTAACTAGAACTCTCATGCACTTGATGATAAGAGTGCAACGACTTTCACTAATAATCTGGCATTTTTTTAAAAAACAAAGCTCAACATATACCTACCCTATGACCTATATTTCCACTTCTAACTATTAACCAGAACAAATGAAAATGTATGGGTACACACACAAAGCATTATTTAAAATAGTCCCAAACTAGAAGCAACTCAAATGCCCATCAACACAATCATGTATAAACAAGTTGTGCTATATTCATACAACTGAACACATTATTTAGAAAATAATTAACTGATGATAATGGAGAAGGGATGGCAATCCACTCCAGTATTCTTGCCTGGAGAATTCCATGGACAAAGGAACTTGGCTGCTACAGTCCATGGGGTTGCAAAGAGTCGGACACGACTGAGCAACTAACACAAACACACAACTAATGATACATGTAACATGGCTCTGTCAGGCACGTCCTTCCCTCTGTCTGAGCTACTCCAACTCATCTTCAGAGTTAGATAAACTCAGAGCAAGAGTCACCCCCTCTTAGAAACCCAGCAGAGATAATGCTGCTTTCTCTACATTATGGTGTTTCCTAAGAAAATATTAAGCAGCAGCCCTTTAGGAGGCTCCAAGGCCACATCTAGAGCCTTATCTTACTCATGCTTGCATTCCTTATGCTGAGCAGTATCTTGCCACAGAAAGGGCTAAAACATTTTATCTGAGAGAATAAATGAGAAAACCACTGAAGATATGAATTCTGTCAAGGGTTTCTTCCAGAAAACACTGAAATGTAATATCTGAAGCAATCATCTTACAGCAAGTCAAAGTCTGAGTACTGCCTATGACTTTAAATAAGGCCAGTGAATTTTCTTATGCTTCCATGTCTTTGGTGTCAAAGGGGGAAGCTTTTAAACAATCACTAAAAATTCTTCTCAAATCCAAAAGTCTGGGGTGCAAGAAGGAAATGGGCTTAATTTAAAATAGGAGAAATTCTAACTGAACAGTAAGAAAGAACATCTTAACAAGGAAGAAAATGAGGGACTTTTGGGGGTTTTGCTCCCAGAGTTTTCAGGAGAAAAACCACCAACCATCTGTTTTAAAAGGTTGAACCATGCCCTAAACATAAGGGGCCATACAAGATTATTTTTAAATTTTACCTCCTTTCCCACTTCCTAATTATTATGGGATGCAGACCTCAAACGTATAAGGAGCAGTTCCCCACTGGGAAAGACTAGGGGAAGGTTTATCAAAGAACTGCCAACTTGACACCAGGACTCAGCGTCCTTGTTTAAGCTGAACTACTGTAAAGGAGTCAACCCGTCACTGGAGGCACATCAGCAAGCCAGGGAGAGCTTATCAGACACCGGCCCTGCTGATACATCACTGATCATGGTTTCAGAAATGTGAGAAAGAGATTCGAGTTGTTTAAGCCAGTCTACGGCATTTTGTTAAGGTAGCCCAAACAGGTTGAGATAGAGGTTACACTTAACAGATTTTGATGGTTAATTTCACAGGTCAACTTGGCTGGGCTAAGGCACCCAGATGTTTGGTCAAACACTAGTCTAGATGTTTCTGTGAAGGGATTTGTGAAGGTGACTAATATCTATAATCGGTAGATCTTAAGTAAAGCAGATTACCCTCCATAATGTGGATCCAATCAGTCGAAGGCCCTAAGAACAAAAATATGGTTTCCCTAAAAAGTAAGTAAGTCTGCCTCAAGACTACAGCAAAAAACTCTACCCAAGTTTCTAGCCTGCTGGCCTGCCCTACAGATTTTGGACTCATTAACCTTTAGCCAGATTTCTGATATGCTACCTAGACCCATAAACTTCAGATTTACCATCCTTCCCCAGCTGTCCCTTAAAATAAATCTGTTTTCCTCTTTCTCTGTATCACATGTACATGCTCTTTGGTTCTGTTTTACTCTAAAACTCTGCCTAACACACATCAGTTAAGCAAAACGGCACAACACACATATGGGACATGTCAAACAATATACCAAATAATTATGACTAGGAGAGAAGGGGACATGAAGAAAGAAAATATTACATCTTTCCAAAGTTATCTTTAAGAGTTAGGGGCAATTTGCAGAGAAGTGTGTGTGTGTGCATGCACTTAATCACTTCAGTCATGTCAACTCTTTGCAACCCTACAGACTGTAGCTTGCCAGGTTCCTCAGTCCATGAGGATTCTCCAGGAGAAGAATACCAGAGTGGGTTGCCATCCTTGCCTCCAGGGGAATCTTTCCACTCAGAGATCAAATCCAGGTTTCCTGTGTCTCCTGCACTACAAGTAGATTCTCTACCATTGAGCCATCGGGGAAGCCCTTATAGAGGTGCACTATTTTAGACTTACCTGATTTGGCTGATAAGGCTAAGCAAAGAACTAAGAGCTTTTAGTACTGTCTATTATGATTATGTTAAGTAAGAGGAAGCCTTACAAATAGCTGTGAAAAGAAGAGAAGAGAAAAGCAAAGGAGAAAAGGAAAGATATAAGCCTCTGAATGCAGAGTTCCAGAGAATAGCAAGAAGAGATAAGTAAGCCTTCCTCAGCGATCAATGCAAAGAAATAGAGGAAAACAACTGAATGGGAAAGACTAGAGATCTCTTCAAGAAAATCAGAGATACCAAGGGAACATTTCATGCAAAGATGGGCTCGATAAAGGACAGAAATGGTATGGACTTACGAGAAGGATAAGATATTAAGAAGAGGTGGCAAGAATACACAGAAGAACTGTACCAAAAAGGTCTTCATGACCAAGATAATTACAATGATGTGATCACTCACCTAGAGTCAGACATCCTGGAATGTGAAGTCAAGTGGGCCTTAGAAAGCATCACTACAAACAAAGCTAGTGGAGGTGATGGAATTCCAGTGGAGCTATTTCAAATCCTAAAAGATGATGCTGTGAAAGTGCTGCACTCAATATGCCAGCAAATTTGGAAAACTTAGCAGTGACCACAGGCCTGGAAAAGGTCAATTTTCATTCAAATCCCAAGGAAAGGCAATGCCAAAGAATGCTCAAACTCCTTCACAATTATACTCACCTCACACGCTAGTAAAGTAATGCTCAAAATTCTCCAAGCCAGACTTCAGCAATATGTGAACTGTGAGCTTCCAGATGTTCAAGTTGGTTTTAGAAAAGGCAGAGGAACCAGAGATCAAATTGCTAACATCTGCTGGATCATGGAAAAACCAAGAGAGTTCCAGAAAAACATCTATTTCTGCTTTATTGACTATGTCAAAGCCTTTGACTGTGTGGATCACAATAAACTGTGGAAAATTCTGAAAGGGGTAGGAATACCAGACCACCTGACCTGCCTCTTGAGAAATCTGTATTCAGGTCAAGAAGCAACAGTTGGAACTGAATATGGAACAACAGACTGGTTCCAAATAGGAAAATTGGTACGTCAAGTCTGTATATTCTCACCCTGCTTATTTAATTCTATGCAGAGTACATCATGAGAAACGCTGGGCTGGAAGAAGCCCAAGCTGGAATCAAGATTGCCGGGAGAAATATCAATCACCTCAGATATACAGATGACACCAGCCTTATGGCAGAAAGTGAAGAGGAGCTAAACAGCCTCTTAACGAAAGTGAAAATGGAGAGTGGAAAAGTTGGCTTAAAGCTCAACATTCAGAAAACAAAGATCATGGCATCTGGTCCCATCACTTCATGGCAAATAGATACAGAAACAGTGGAAACAGTGTCAGACTTTATTTTTTGGGCTCCAAAATCACTGCAGATGGTGATTGCAGCCATGAAATTAAAACACTTACTCCTTGGAAGAAAAGTAATGACCAACCTAGATAACATGTTGAAAAGCAGAGTCATTACTTTGCTGACTAAGGTCCATCTAGTCAAGGCTGTGGTTTTTCCTGTGGTCATGTATGGATGTGAGAGTTGGCCTGTAAAGAAAGCTGAGCACCAAAGAATTGATGCTTTTGAACTGTGATGTTGGAGAAGACCCCTGAGAGTCCCTTGGACTGTAAGGAGATCCAACCAGTCCAGTCTGAAGGAGATCGGCCCTGGGATTTCTTTGGAAGGAATGATGCTGAAGCTGAAACTCCAATACTTTGGCCACCTGTTGTGAAGAGTTGACTCATTGGAAAAGACTCCGATGCTGGGAGGGATTGGGGGCAGGAGGAGAAAGGGACGACAGAGGATGAGATGGCTGGATGGCATCATGGACTCAATGGACGTGAGTCTGAGTGAACTCCAGGAGTTGGTGATGGTCAGGGAGGCCTGGTGTGCTACGGTTCATGGGGTCGCAAAGAGTCAGACACGACTGAGTGACTGAACTGAACTGAACTGAAAGTGTTAGTCGCTTGGTTGTACCCAACTCTTTGTGACCCCACGGAGAGTAGCCTTCAAGCTCCTCTGTCCACAGGAATTCTCCAGGGAAGAATACTGCAGTGGGTTGTCATTTCCTTTTCCAGAGGATCTTCCCGACCCAGGGATCAACTCTGGTTTCCTCTATTGCAGGGAGATTCTTTACTGACTGAACTACCAGGGAAGCCCCATGATTATCCTTGCTTTAACCAATTTTGTGTTTTTCCCTAGAGATAATAATGGCCTTGAAGATTTTTTTTTTTTTAATTTTTAAGGAGTTTTCCCAAATGCAGAGTTTTCAGTTCATTCATCTTTAGTAGTTGCCAGCAGATTGCCATATGTCTGACAAAAGATTTTTCCCCCACAGTGAACAAACATCAGATATCCTATCAACTCTTTTTTTTCCTGGGGTCCTCTCTTGGAGTCACCTCCAAGTCCTCCTACTCCTCACACCCAGATCTACTTCAAAGCTGTCATCCTGGGACTCCCTTTTCCTTTCAGTGTTGTATTTTTATGGAACCCATGTCCTCGTCTTTCTTGATTTATTTACTCATTTTGTTGGAGTGCATCTTCCAATAACTTTTCAAGAAAGGTTATATGGAAGGTACATTTTAAAAACACTTTCATCCCTGTAAATATCATTATTTTACTTCACAATTGTTTGATCACTTGCTGTGCATGAAATATTAAGTTGAAGGTAATGCCCCCTCAATTTCAAAGGCGTTGTTCCTTTGTTTTCTAGAACCTAGCTGGTGTTGTTATTGTAAAGTCTGACTCTAATTCCTTTGTGTTTCTTTCTCTGCCCCTCCACCTGCCCCCGTCCAACGCTGTAGAATTCTACTGTGGTCTAGGTTACACTCCATGTACTAAGGCATTCAACAAATGTTACTTTCAAAAATACATGCCTCTGAATTTTGATTTGTTCAAAAACATGTCTTCTTTTGTTTTTGTATTGCTTCTGTGTTCATTTCCTATCCTTTTTTGTTGATCTTTCTAGAAATCATATTGATTTGAACCTCACAGAGTGATCTACTTTTCTTATCTTTCATCTATTTTCCATGTTTGCTTTTTATTTACTTTTTAGGAGAATTATTTTCCAAATTTTCCTTCAAATTTATTTCAGCTATGTTTTTATTTATAAGACTGCTTGCTGTTCCCTAATTCTTCCTTTATAATAGCATCATATTAATTCATAAATAAACTACCATCCCAAATCTCTTTAAAAATATTAACTGTGGTTATTTTGACTTTTTCTTGTCTCCATTTTTATACTTTATTTTTTTCCAATTTGTTCATATTAGTGTTTCTTCCTCATTGAAAGTTTCCTCTAATACCGTGATCTTTGCTTGCATATTCATATTTACAAGTTAAAGCACTAAAAATCTCAGTGGGAGCTTGACATGTACAGGATTGGCATGTTGCCTGGTAGCTTCACTGAAGAGGAATCAATCAGAGAAAAGATGTTTCTTCTTTTTTTGAAGAGACTCTCAAATTTAAGGATCTGGAAATCCATCCAGGAGTCAGGCTGTTTCTCAAGACACTAATTTTCTGCTCTCCTGCCTCTGGAGTATTTACATGCAGATTCACTGAATCTCCTTGCTTTCCCCTGTAATTTATCTATCCCTCCTGCTACATACATGATATTCCCAAGTACAGAGCTTCTCAGCTAATTTGTCAAAAAAGAACCTCAGTTCTATGATAAAGAGAGGGGAGGTTGGTGAAGAAAATATCACATGACCACGTCACACACAGAGGGGCCGATGATCCCCAAACTTACTGTTTCTCATGAGGCTTTACCTAGATATTTAAGATCTCAATTTTATTTCTACACATGGCAATGAACATATCAATAAAAATTTAATAAAAACTTTAAATGAAACCACTTACAATAGAATTAAAAAATAAAATATCCAGGAGCACATCTAACACAATATGAATACAACTTCTCCATGGAAAAACAGAAAAAGAAAAAAAAACTGAGAAAAATTAAGAAGAGCTAAATATTTGGACTGATATATCTTTGTCCATGGATTGAAAAGCTCACTATGGTAAACATATCACTTTCATCCAAACTGATGTAGTTTCAATGCATTTCCCCAAGAAAGAGAGAAACATCTAGGTGCTTGCCAAGTCCATCAGCTAAACAGTTGTGTTGCTACAAGCCTACAGGTCTTGTGTTCTCCTGTTAAACAATTCCACTGAACATGAATACTGGAAAAGAACACCCAGTGCCCATGCTAGATCAAAACAAGACCACTCTGTAATCAAGTCTGGAAAGAGACAGGACATGAATATTGTCAACCTACAAACTACCAAAGAGTCCTCTATTCTGGCAAAGATTAAACTGTAGCTTCTTTACTGATTACAACTTTGGCTTCAGTCTAGTCTTGCCTCTGAGGGAAGATTTATTGAGATACCCAATAATAGAATTAGCCCTGTTTTCTGACAATATCTGATGCAGAACAAATACATACTTCCTTAAACTGTCCATAAAATCATGTAATACAAACCTGCTGCTCCTGCTGCTAAGTCGCTTCAGTCATGTCCGACTCTGTGCGACCCCATAGATGGCAGCCCATCAGGCTCCACCGTCCCTGGGATTCTCCAGACAAGAACACTGGAGTGGGTTGCCATTTCCCTTTCTAGGAGATCTTATTGAACCAGAAATTGAACCCACATCTCCTGTGTGGGCAGGAGGATTCTTTACCACTGAACAACCAGGAAAGCCCATGGATATCGACGACTTCAATGTAATGAGAAAACTGCTTTTATTTTGGTAAACATTCCATATTCATTTGGGAAAGATGTAATAGTAAGGTATATGAAGGAATATAATAAAGACTTATATTTTAAGTTGTTCATTTTAATATTCTCTGTCAATGTGACTAAGTTTATTAGTTATTTTGTTCAAAATTTTCACCTCAACTGGGTTTTTCTGTTTGTTCTAACAGCTATTAAGACATTTATATTAATGTCCCCATTCTGGTATTTTTTTTTTAATTTGCATAGTTTCTTTTAGTTCAACATTATGAACCTTCTAAAAAAGAGTACTGTGGCAGTTTTCAGACCTATCACATTGCCACCATCTGCAGTACCTGATACCTCTAAGACCATCAGGTTCTATAAGATGAATCTATTTGCTTCTGGGCCGTATACCCCTCTGTAGCTTACTCTGTTTTGCTAAATTGGTTACCACCCTCTTTCTGCATTTGATCTTCCTAAACTTTATTCAAGTCTACTATCCACTAATGCCATTATCCCATTTTCTTTAGCCTTAGGGATTAATATCATTTAATAACTTTACTGGTGTTTGATAGTAGGACTTCCCTGGTGGCTTAGACGGTAAAGCATCTGCCTATAATGTGGGAGACCTGGGTTCAATCCCTGGGCTGGGAAGATCCCCGGAGAAGGATACGGCAACACACTCCAATATTCTTGCCTGGAAAATCCCATGGGCAGAGGAGCCTGGTAGGCTACAGTCCATGGGGTTGCGAAGAGTCGGACACGACTGAGTGACTTCACTTTCACTTTCACTTGGGTGGAGAAGGTGAGGAGAGAAAAAACAAGTGGTCTACTCATCATATTAAATTGTGTCCAAAGTCCAGGATCACCATATTAGTCACACACACACACACACATGTACAGCTTGACTAACATATTTAGAAATGAAACCCCACCTCACCCACTCCTCTTAGCTTCCCACCAGGTTCAGGCAGAAGCTGGAAGAAGACTGGAAGTTCACAAATCCAAGTGGTGCATAACTTGCTTAGACCTTTCCCTCCATGTCATCAATGCCATCATTTGTCAACAACAGCAGGGACCTGGCCGGGGACAGCCTGCCACTGACAGGAATAGCCTAGATCTGTTTCTGCCCCTGTTTGAAGCTTCCTGATGTGGGGCTTCTCACCTTCCCCAGATGGAGGGAATGCCTCCCCTTGTCTCTGTGCCTCGTCCACCATCAGACACAGAGAGCTGTTCAGCAGTGGAGACCAAAGTGGTCTGAAACTGTAAGACAGAATAATGCATCAGGAGCAGCTTTACAGGGAGGGGAAAAAAAAGACTGAAGGATTTACTATCACCTGCTTGCCTCTTTATAAGGCAACCCAACCATATCTGCCCTGAATCTCATCTGCATAACTCTGACACCTGCTGTGTACTGTCTGTGAACCCAAAGCAAAGATGCTCCATCAAATAGGGCAGAAAGAAGCTCTGGCTCATTAAAATGCCTCCCACTTCTAGTTAGCTCTCCCGCCTTCTTGGCATCTGAGCCCTGCCAGCCTAACCAGTGATACCTGTCTGCTCCTCTCCGCTAGAGCTTTGCTGTTTAGTTCAATCTTGTGTTTGCCTAAGGACACAGAAGATCTACCCATCTTCCCACTGTGCTCTGTCCAATGGTAATCCACTACTCAAATTATTCTTAACTTTACTGAAAACCAGTTTCTGCTCAAAATCCACAGCTCCTCAAAACTGACCCACATCTAACCCAAATCTGATTCTAGCCTCAAAACTCTAGTTTAGTAAATCCTACAGAAGAGGTGATGTAGTATAATATTAACAGATTAAACACTGGAGTCAGACAGACCTGGATTCAGTTGCAGCCCTGCCACTTATTAGCTGTGGGGTCTTGAGTGAATTATTATAATTCCTTAAGCCTAACTCCTCAACTGGAAAATAGAGATAATAAATTCTAATTCATAGAGTTGTGAGGATTCAAAGAAATAATACAAAATTATCAATTAGCAGAGTATATAAAATATAACAAGCACTTGATAAGTGTTAGTCCATCCCAAAACCAACTTGAACCAATAATAAATCAGTAGTTTCCCCATAGTGTTCAACTTAAGACTGTTTGAGAAGCATGTGGACCCTGCCTGCCTTGCATTTCTAAATTAATCACCTTTATCTTTAGTGCTGATTACAACCTCCAACCAAACACAATGCAAAGTCAATCTTTCAGACCCATTATAATAGTCAACATATATTAAAATAGCAACAACAAATAATTAAAATGGGAGGTTGCTACAATTAATTTGAATGTGTAAAAATAACTACAAAAGTAATACCTAGGTTTAACAGTTCTTGATTTAAGTGTACACTCAACTATACTATTGTATTGTATACAATATCTGTACAATAGTACAATAGTATCAAACTATACTACTGTACTGTACTATCTGTATCCTTTAAATATAGATATCCACAAAGTATAGTTCACTTTTCATCCCAAGTTTTTAAATGGATTTGTAGGATACTATTGCATTCAAAGCTTTTCTTGCTCTTTGGTATTTTATTATCATATTCTCTTTGGAAATCAGAGTGGTAGCAATATTCTACTCAATTACCTAGGACTCTTAAAAATCAGTCTTCATATGTATCTATCTATATAGATAGATATATACCACATACCAGACCACCTTACCTGCCTCCTGAGAAATTTGTATGAAGGTCAAGAAGCAACAGTTAGAACCAAACATGGAACAACAGACTGATTGCAGATTGGGAAAGGAGTACGTCAAGGCCGTATGTTGTCACCCTGCTTATTTAAGTTATATGCAGAGTACATCATGTGAAATGCTAGGCTGGATGAAGAACAAGCTGGGATCAAGATTGCTAGGAGAAATATCAATAAACCTCAGATACGCAGATGATATCACCCTTATGGCAGAAAGTGAAGAACTAAAGAGCCTCTTGATGAAAGTGAAAGAAGAGAGTGAAAAAGTTGGCTTAAAGCTCAACATTCAGAAAACTAAGATCATGACATCTGGTCCCATCACTTCATGGCCAATAGATGGGGAAACAGTGGAAACAGTGACAGATTTTATTTTCTTGAGCTCCAAAATCACTGCAGATGGTGACTTCTGCCATGAAATTAAAAGATGCTTGCTCCTTGGAACAAAAGCTATAACCACACTAGACAGCATATTAAAAAGCAGAGACATTACTTTGCCAACAAAGGTCCTTCTAGTCAAAGCTAAAGTTTTTCCAGTAGTCATGTATGGATGTGAGAGTTGTACTATAAAGAAAGCTGAGAGCTGAACAATAGACACTTTTGAACTGTGGTGTTGGAGAAGACTCTTGAGAATCCCTTGGACTGCAAGGAGATCAAACCAGTCAATCTTAAAGGAAATCAGTCCAGAATATTCACTGGAAGGACTGATGCTGAAGCTGAAATTCCAATCCTTTGGCCACCTGATGCAAAGAACTGACTCATTAGAAAAGACCATGATGCTGGGAAAGATTGAAGGCAGGAGGAGAAGGGGACGAGGACGAGATGGTGGATGGCATCACCAACTTAATGAAGTTGAGTTTGAGCAAGCTCTGGGAGTTGGGGATGGACAGGGAAGCCTGGCATGCTGCAGTCCATGGGTTTGCCAAGAGTCAAACATGACTGAGTAACTGTACTGAACTGATATACCTAATGAATTATTAATAATAGAAAAATCTATTTTAAGGTGTTGTTTTTTGCTATCAAATTATGAAATTATATGAATACTACTTACAAAAACAATGCTAATTCCTCCACAATTCTTGAAATCTTGTCAATTTCCAAGAAATCAAACCTTTCTGGATCCTACCACTAATTACTGTAATGGAAAGGGGCAAATTAGCCAATCCCAGCTGACACAAATACATGTATACCTTTACCCACCAAGATCTTAATTTCTGCAGTAGAATGAAAACAGGTTGGGTACCCTTGACAAGCTATTTCTGCACAAAATGAATCTGACACTCACTTAGCCTGACAATGCTATTACTGTGAGAAATCATTTAGAAGACAAGACTCCTAACAGAAGTCCAAATGACAGATATGCACACTCTAAGCTGAGTATAAAATAAAAATCACCAGCAAAGCTAATGTGGAAGGAAAAAAAAATCTAATAGTGCTGTTTCTGGTAATGGATCATCTGAGATAACCCAAGGGAATGAATGAGTGTTAACTCCGTCTTATGCCCAAGAGTCAGCCTAACTTAAAAAGCTGACTCAGCTTCATACACATACACACATACCCTCACTTTAAAAAGAAATAACAGCTTTCTTTCCTGGCACATTTTTAGCGAGGGGGTGAGTGGTGCTATTGGGAGGAATGAGACATCATCAATTAAATACAAGGAGATTTTAATTCACATGCTTAAATTAGGAGGACTGAATGTGACCCTGGGAATTGGCACTGCTGGTGAGACAAAGTGCCATCTCTTCCCTAGGGAGTACTCTAGGTGATGGATTTGATGAATCCTCACAATGGCACCCCACTCCAGTACTCTTGCCTGGCAAATCCCATGGACGAGGAGCTGGTAGGCTGCAGTCCATGGGGTCCCTAAGAGTCAGACACAACTGAGCGACTTCACTTTCACTTTTCACTTTCACACATTGGAGAAGGAAATGGCAACCCACTCCAGTGTTCTTGCCTGGAGAATCCCAGGGACGGGGGAGCCTGGTGGGCTACCGTCTCTGGGGTCGCACAGAGTCGGACATGACTGAAGCGACTTAGCAGCAGCAGCAGCAGCAATACATATTAGCAGAAACAAATTTACTGTGATGATAATGAAGCTTAATCTTTAGGATTCTCACTTATATGGGCCTCTTCCAAGGACTTGGGAGGAGCTCCAGCAATGTGTTCATAACAGATTTGGATTTTTGTAAATTTTGTAAAAGTGAGATCTGTTACCACTACCATTGAGATTGCTTCCTTCTACTCCAAATTTTCCTGCTTCACACACACCCTGTCAAACAAACACCCTACCAGGCAGTGTGGTAACATCCATGGGCAGGTTGGGATCCAGCTAAGGGAAAGTTAAGTTGGGAGGACATTTAGTTGGGATTTAGGAGGATACATTTATGTGCTTCCATGTAAGGTAAATTATTACCAGGGGTCCTGGTGGAAAATTATTTTCAGGGACACTCCTGCCATACACAGTCCCAATTCCCCCTGCTTCATGACCCAAAGATGCAGGGCCAGGGACTGGAAAATAAATGTGGTCTGTGTCACCCAGCACCAAAAAGAAATGAGGTGTGGAAGGAGAAAACAAAGGTTGAAATATACGTTCAAAGCCAGAAATCAGTCTATGAAAAAGTCTTCCAAATCTTAGAGGAAGATATTTTCTGTGAAAGAGACTGAAGTTTCCCAAATTTGACAATAGTGCTAAAAAACATATGACATTACTAATAAAATCTAAAATTTTTCTGAACTAATGATAAAAAACAAAGTCTAATTAATGCTGATAAAGGCAAGATAATTATCTAAGCTCTTTGTAGAAAATATCACAAAAATCATTACTGTACGAAGTGATCAAGGACCATACAGCCAAAATGTTTTTCGAAAATCAAACGGTAGAAGCAAATAAAATATTACGTAATTTTTCTGTCTATTTTTGATAATGGTGTTATTTGTCAGGCTTTCTTAAATTGTAATTTGTTGGGATTTTTGTACTTAATCTATTGTTTTTCCTTTAAGAGAGCCTCCAAAATTTTGCGCTTCAGGTCCCATAAAACCTGGGTCTGCTTCTGAATAGTAAATCCTTATTTTCAATATTCCATAGGATAATGGAAAATCATTTCTGATATATATGTGAAAACTCAGAAACTTCAAAATTTAACTTAATCTTAACCTGAAGAGCTCATATAAATCTTCTAAAAAATAATGAATTAAGCTGGAGCATAATTGGATCTAACATCTCCTTTAATTCATATATAAAGCTTCAAGGGCATCGTTTAACCATCATTCAGAAGAGTCAACACAGACAGTCTATGAGATTTATCCTTGAAATTTACTTTTAGGAAAAATTGTTGACATAAGCCTTCTGAGTCTACCAAACTTCACACCAAACAGCAATGGCTCTAAATCCACTACCATTTAGCCTATTTCTCTAAATCATGTTTGAGGAGAAAGTCTAGATATTTCTAAATCCTGATAGTTAGATTTTTGACTAATTACATTTATTTTAAGTGTAATTCTGGGTGAAGTTCAAAACAGTCCTGAATTACAGTGAATCCCACTCCCCAGTGTTTCTAGTTGAAATATGAGTCTATTTGGTTGTCTCCTGAGGTTAACCATGTAAAACACAGCCAGATTTATGCTCCAAGAGTGCTGTGAGCACTCAATAAACCTACCCCAATAGATCCTCCCATCCCCCCCTGGGTTCCCTCTGGATGCCAGCACGCCGAGCCAGGTTGGCATGCCACATCCTTCCCATCTGGTCCCAGTCGGAGTGAACACAAGGGTCTGTGCACTGTGATGAACACACCAATTACCTTTTCGAGAAAGAATAAAAAGCTGGGTGGATCAAAACATCATTCAAATGATTTAGGTGTGTACCATATGTAAAAAGGCATGAGCACTTGGAACACTATCATTTCCAACAGGTTTAATCAATCTTTCTACAAGTCTGCATCTTTTTGTTTAGGGGAAAAAAGATCAGAAATAGCAGTACTGGTTGTTACAGAGCTCTGCTCAGGGAGCTGGCCTGACTCCTGTTCTGTAGCCTTCACTTAGGGATGGTGCAAACTGGCAGGAAAATGGGTCTGGGGGGTGAGAAGAAGGAGTTCATCTCTACTTTTAAGATCAGCAAAAACTGTTCCACTTCAGAACAGCTTCTACTTCTCAGTTGGAAATATCACAAACCAAGCCCATGAACATATTTCATTGTCCATAATTACACAGTACACTATCTCTACATTGTATACATATATTTTTAAAAAGCTAAGGCCGTCTTCATGTGTGCAAGCACAAGGAGATTCACAAATAGAAAAATCTTTAAAGACCTTGTTCTCAAATAGTCACTTTTTATTTAAAGCAAACCATATTCCACCTGTTTAATGATGTCAAAGGCCTTTTATCCTATCTTCATATAACAATAGGGAAGTCTTAATTAACTGCTAACATATCTGAAGCATCCTCATTTGGACAACTTACTAAGGGTCGGGTTATAAGTAGATGCCAACAGCAGCAACAGTGAAGTAAAGGGACAAAGAAAGCTGAACAACAACAGGAATCAGGAGGCGGCTGAGGCCAAGCAAGACCCTCAGTGGAAACACAAAGTCATGAACCCTAAACTATACACTTCAAGGCTTTATTCAACTCATCTCATATACATTAGGTTAACCTTCTTTGGTAGCTATGTTAGTATAGTAGAACTGTCCTCCCAGAAGGGATCAATCTAGAAAGTTGATTTAAATATAGGCAACTTTGACACTGCTGGCAAACCAGTATCAGAAGGACAGCTATTCTTTCTATAGCTTGTTCTTTCCTTCTGATGCCTCTTCTTTTCTCCTCTTCCCTTTCCCTACTCCTCAAGTAAGACTTAGGAGTGCCAGCAGTATCCATGAGCAATGCCTGCCCCCTCCTTCCCTTGGATTCTGGCAGATTAAGTTCACACAGTAGTTTATACCAGGAGAAAAATAAAGGAAGGTAGAAGAGGAAGAGGTTAACACCAGAATGAGGCCATTGTGTTACAGGCAAATCCAGAAAAGCCTCCTTACAGAGATGACATTTTACCAGAGATTTAATCCAAGGTCTAAACCATGCAAGGATATCCAACTAGTGCATCCTAAAGGAAATCAGTCCTGAATATTCACTGGAAGGACTGATGTTGAAGCTGAAACTCTAATACTTTGGCCACCTGATGCAAAGGACTCACTCACTGGAAAAGACCCTGATGCTGGGAAAGATTGAAGGCAAGAGGAGAAGGGGACAACAGAGGATGAGATGGTTGGATGGCATTACCGACTCAATGGACATGAGTTTGGGTCAACTCCGGGAGATGGTGATGGAAGGGAGGCCTGGCGTGCTGCAGTCCATGGGGTCACAAAGAGTCGGTCACAACTGAGCTGAACTGAATAGGACTGTACAAAGCACCTAAAGGTAAAAGGGAACAGTACACACAGAGGTCCCAAGGCAAAAACACACTGGGTATGGCTGAAGAGCAGGGTTGCAATGATGGCCTGGAGGGGAGTTAGTGAGGTGAGGTGTGTTGGGAGGTGAGATCAGAGAGAAAGGTGGGGGCAAGATCACAGAGGGCCTGCCTTCTGAGTCCTTTAAGGATTTCTGCTTTCAGACTGTAAGAAGGGAAGCTATTAGGAGAGTTGAGAATAGAAGTGTGACAGAATGACTATCTCACTCTGGCTGCTGTGCAAGGGACATGTAGGGAGACCAGTTATGAAGCTACTGCAAAACTTTCAGAGAGAAACCACAGTGGCTCAGACCAGGATGACAGAGGGGTAGGTAGGAAAGTGGATGAATTCTGGGTATGCTTTGAAAGCAGAGCCAATAGGATTTGCTGGTAGTTTGGACATGAAACTTCAGAGAAAGAGAGGATGTGAGAGAGTCAAAGGTGACACGTGCGTTCCTGGTCTGGGAAACAGAAAAGATGGTGAAGTGGTGTTACTCTCTATGAAAACAGGTCAGGCAACCCAAGGAGCAGGTTTTGGGGGGATGAGGATATTAGAAGTTTGGTTTTCAACAAGTTTGAAAATCTACTGGATATTCAAGAATAAATATCAAATACAAGAATCTAGAATTCTGGAAGAGAGGTTCAGGCTGTAGATAAAATTTGAAAGTTAAAAGCAGAGAAATGATATAAAGGCTGTATGAGTGACATGAAATGGGATAAAATCATCTACGGAATAAAGAGAATGGAAAAGGGAAGGGGGTTAAGAATTGAAACTCGGGGCAGTTCAATGTTTCAGTTTGTAAACTGAGGAAGATAAAATCAGGAAAAGGGGCAGAGAAGGAGTCCCTTCTAAATCATATGTGCCCCACTGTAAAAGGAAAGTGAACTAGTTTACAATCCCCAAGAGCCATGCTCCCCAGTGCTCAGGTGTCTACACTGTCCAACTCCGTCTCTTGCCAACAAACATGCCTTCTATACACACAGGAACGCACTTGGGATTTTCCCAGCCAGGGCTTCATGGAGCCAGGAATTAACCTCGAGCGTCACTCCACTCACCTGACGAGGCAGGCAGAGAGGGAGGAAGGGAACAGGGATTCTGCGAACTTCAAGGTAGTATATGATTCAGCTACATCAAATATCTTCCCAAAGGAAACAAAACTTCAGAAGTAAATTATTCTGCTTGTCTCCAAACATTCATTCAAGTATTAAAGAAGAATTTATTTCTTACTAAAACTCACAGAGATTAACACTATGCAGGAGCTCTCTGAGCATGCTCAGCAGTGAAGACGAAGAGCCCCAGGATGGTCAGTTCCCCTCAAGCACCAGGACTGAGCAATCTAAGTCTGCAGGGCTCTCTACAGAAACTCTATGCCTCTGGATTAGGCTGCGTTTCTATGAGATGTGATAGTGCCCAGGAAAGGTCAAGTTTTACGTTCAAATTAAGTACTTTCACTTGCTTTGTTGGCTCACAGTATTTCTAGTTCTGTTCTGCAACTAAGTATTCATTTGTCCCTGCTGGTCTCTTTGTTAATCAAACGCTTTAAGTGGTCTTGAAAAAGAAATGTTCTCTGAGGCACTTCTTATTTCTCAAGCGTTATAATTGAAGCTGTAGTTATATTTTGCCAAAGTAGTGGAATGATCCTGTCAGGGGAGAAGTGAGCAAACCAAATGCCCTGTTTAGAGACATGTGGCTGAGTCCTTAAATTTTCTATTCATAAGCTGTTGTGCTGGCATCACACGGACATCCTCTGCACCTTAGAGCTTGCCTGTGATGACTGGACTGGAAGCAAGAGACAGCAATGCCCTGTCTCAACCCTCCTCTAAACACGAGGTCTGACCCTGCCGCAGTTTCTCATAAACACAAGCGCTACTATGTACCAGTTACCACAGAGACTTTAATGAACCAAAACAGTGTGTGGATTGCTTATTGATGGCCGCCACTGGGAATGAGCATCTATCTCCCAGTGAGGTGAAGACAACCTTGGTTACTGGGGGTACCTGAGTTATACCACTTTATCCAGCAGCACCTGATTGCCCAAACTCAGCTTTCTAATTCAGAAAAACCCTTAGAAACTACGGGAATCTGGGTGAAAGTCACTTTTATATTAGACAGAGACATTTCCAACAATTAGTTACAGAAAAAAGTGAAACAAGTCTGTGAGCAAAGCCTATTATTCTGTTTGAGATAAATCCCCCAAATATCTAATGTACTCCTGTTTATACCAAATTTTTTTTTTAATACAAAACCATTATTAAGTTGGCCCTGAAAAAACCACCTTACAGTTATCCAAACCTCAATCAAGGCTTGAGTACAAGAGAATGAAATCTTGCCATCTGCAACAACATGGATAAACCTCGAGGATATTATGCTAAGGGAAATAAGTCAGAGAGTGAAAGACAAAATACTGTATGAGCTCATGTATGTGTGCAGTCTTAAAAATAAAAAAAACCCACCCCAAACTCCTAGATACAGAGAACAAATCAGTGGTTTCCAGGGGCTAGGGCTAGGGAGCAAGTGAAATGCCTGAAGGGATCAAAAGATACACACTTTCAACTGTAAAATAAGTCATGGGGATGTAACATACAGCTTAGTGACTGCCTTAGTAACAACAGTATACTCCATATACGAAAGTTGCTAAGAAAGTACATGGTGAAATTTCTCACCACAAGAAAAGAAATTCGGTAGTTATTAATATTATGGTGATACCAGACTTATTGTGATCAGTTAGTATACACACAAACACCAAATCACTATGCTTATACCTGAAACTAATTAATAATGTAAATTAATTACACCTCAGTGGTAAAAAATTAAAAGTGAAAATTTTTTTTTCAAAATTATTAAACAAAAATAGTAAAACTAAAATTATACAGACTTTAGACATATGTCATAACTCAGTAGGTTTTCAACAAATCAGTGAAGTTAAAAAACAATGAAAGAAGGCTTTAAAAATTCAATTTTAAGATGGGTTATTGTACAGCTATAAGTGAAAGTCGCTCAGTCGTGTCCAACTCTTTGTGACAAAATAGATTGTAGTTCATGGAGTTCTCCAGGCCAGAATACTGGAGTGGGTAGCCTGTCCCTTCTCCAAGGGATCTTCCCAACCCAGGGAAGGAACCCAGGTCTCCCACATTGCAGGCGGATTCTTTACCAGCTGAACCATAAAGGAAGCCCTTATACAGCGATAGACTAGCCCATACCTCCACTGACCCTCTCAAATTTCCTCTACATTCCCACTCCTGATCATGGAAATCTCACCACTAGAGAAAAACTGGGTTCATGAAGTTGTCTCTTCTTAGCTTCAAAATACTCTAAAATTTTCTAACACAGTATATGGCAGATGTTCATTGAGTACGTACTAAATGAATGTATGGTTAAATGCTTTCACTTGCTCTGTTATAGTTGCCAGGAAAGCAGATGCCAGAGTAGCTAGAACAGTAGATGCCAAGATGGGGTTAAGGGGTGAAGAGTCAGCATGTGGCTTGGTTTGAATCTCTGAGCAATTGAGAACTACAGTACATGAGTCAAGGGCATCATTAAAAGATGTGTGAGGTGTGCTCCAAAACTTCACTTCACCTACAACACAAACTTGCCCCGTCACTAGCATTATTTCCACCTTTCAAATAGCAAATGTACAGCTAGCTCATTCGCATTTCACCAGATGGAGAGTCTTCGAGAGCTGGGGCCAGGTTATACTTGACAGGTCTTTGATACTCACTCAGTAAATGTCAGGTAAAGTAGACTAAGTAAAATGAGGCATTGCTTCAGTTGTGTCTGACTCTGTGTGACCCCATTGACTGTAGCCCACCAGGCTCCTCTGTCCATGGGTTCTCCAGGCAAGAATACTGGCATGGGTTGCCATGCCCTCCTCCAGGGGATCTTCCCAACTCAAGGATCAAACCCACATCTCCATGTCTCCTGCATTGGCAGGCAGGTTCTTTAACACTGAGCCACCAGGGAAGTCCTAAAATGAGGCACAGATTGTGTGAATACAACCAAAGTGATCCCACTGTGCTGTAATGAATGCATGCAGAATTTCAGGCTGGCTTAAATGTGATAAGTCTTAGCATATGAATTTGGTTAAGTGATGTATGAACATTCGGAATGGCAGCAGAGCTATGCCTGAGTCACTTTGGATGCAGGAGGATATGCACACAGCATCCATAAAGGAAGGAAAGAGACTGGAACACCCAGGCTTATAAATTACCAATCTCACTGCCCTATTTCCCGCTGCAAGGCTGTGTTTCAGTTCTATCCCAAGAATAGCACCATATGTTTATACAGCCCTGTGGTTTCCAAAGTGCGACCGCAGGTTTCCTCACAATCTCCCTGATGGAGGTTTCATTATCCTCATTTGAGAGATAAGAAAATGGCATTTCCAAGAGGCTTTGCATATTTCCCTGGATCACTCAAGGACAGGACTGATCTAAGAAGCAAACCGAGGGTACTGATTCAGGACTATTCAGGGCTGTGTCAACTTCATTCCTAAAGCAGATTTGTTTTTAAGAGATGAAAACTAAAAACTAAACAAAATTGTATGAAATGATTTTCCAAAGACAAGGTGCATTTAATTTTTTTTTTTGCTTTTTTGCAAAGATCTATGAGAATCTAATAACCAAAGGTTAAATGCCCTGGAATAATACAGAGACTATTCAGGCTAAATAGGATGTTTAGCCAACAAATTGAATCACTAGGAATATTTTTTAAATGACACTGTTTTATACATCCAATTGATATTTTCCTTATACTAATTACGTGCCAGGTATGCTTCCCTGATGGCTCAGCAGTAAAGAATCCACCTGCCAAGGCAGGAGACCCAGATTCAATCTCTGGATCTCAGGAAGATCCCCTAGAGAAGGAAATGACAACCCACTCTAGTATTTCTGCCTGGGAAATCCCATGGACAGAGGAGCCTGCAGGGGTATGGTCAAGGAGATCACAAAAGAGTGAGACATGACTTAGTGATTAAACAGCAACGGTTACTATACTTCCAGAGCCGGTGACCTTACGCTAACTCCAGGCACCCTCACACACAAAATTCCCGGCAGCAGCACCTAGTGGAGAGGTCACCCAGGTCATGAATGCGACATGATTACTAACACAGCTCCGACCTGCTCATTACACTAAACTTCAGAATCACGGCACACAGCTACTTCTGCTAGCAGGTAAGTTATCATGACATTAGAGCACCTCAAGAAAAATTGGAGAAATATTATCATGTTTGTGAAAGCCCAAATCTGAATAAAAAGTTCCACTAACATTTTATTTCAAGCATGACATCTCCCATTATGGGCAGAGGCAAATATCTTCTGGAAAGAGCAGTGATCAAAGGAAAGATTCTTGTGATTCTTTGTTAGAATCGACCTTTATGTTTCACCAGTGCCCCCAGGCTGATTCAAGCTGAAATCCCTAGGAAAGCCAAGCTCCAGAAAGTCTACTCTCCAGCAGGAGGCCAAATGATGTTTTGGCAAGGGCACACATTACTGATCATCTCTTGCCTGCCGCCCTGTCCATTTTGCCCTGCTGTTGTTTTTGTTCCATACTATCTTTCCAGACATCAAGATGCAGGCTGATTTTCAAATTGGTATTTCTCTGTCACCATCAATCTTAATGTTTTACGACTCTCTGGTTTATTTCACATTCTACTTCTTGTGTCTTGAATGATAGTTTGCTTGCTAACCCACCACCTCACATTTCCCAACTCAATATGAACATTTGAGTAGGTTTGGCCAAGGGAGTCCTCAGGTCTCCACAGAACAGACTCATAAGGAAGCAGGTCCACTGGGGTCCAATGCAGATGTTCCAGCTATCAAGACTGTCCCCCAAGATGAGCTATGGGAGTTCAGCATTCAGTGTCTGAGGAGACAAGGAGAAATCAGACCTGACCTGGGCCATCAAGCAGTGTATCTGAAGAGGCCCAATGTGGCTAAAAGGACAAAGGAGCTTTGTGGTTTTCAATCCATTAAGTCAACAGAGGGCCAGCCATGCAGGTAGAGTTCCAGGTTCTACCAAACTCGAAGAGGTGCACTAGGAGGAAATAGGAACAGTTGCCCAGACTGCAAATACCAAGAGGCTCAAGGGAGGGCTACAACTCCATGGACACCCAAGGGCCAGAATCCACCACATCCATATCAGACACGGGAGTACAGAAGCAAAACTGAATCCACTTCCACCCACCAACAGACTGGAGGCTCCCCGTGCGCACATGCCCTGTGCTGCTCAAGGTGCTCAGGGGCGGGGTGGGCCTGCACTGGAAGGGGGCGGCCTAGAAGACCAGGGCCAGGGAGTGGGGAGCTGGGCCCCCTGGCTCTGTGGCCATGGCTTTCCCTCTTGTCTCCTTTGTTCTTTACCATTTCGTGACATTAATTCCGACATGTCAGCCTCTAGGAGTGGGGAAGAAAAAAGCAGTCAATCATATGATCCTGTCTACAAAAAATGAGCCACATCCCAAACAGTATTAATATACCCCAGTGTTCACTGCAGCACTATTCACAATGGCCAAGACATGGAAGCAACGTACATGTCCACTGAGAGATGAATGGATAAAGAAGACATGGTGTGTGTATGCACATATGCGTGTGTATACGTACACAATGGAATATTATTCAGTCCTGAAAAGAATGAAATAATGTTATTTGCAACATCATAGATGGACCTAAATGTTAAATTACTAAGTGACCTAGCCAGAGAAAGACAAATAACAGATATCGCTTATGTGGAATCTAAAAAAATAATAATAATAATGATGCAAATGAACTTACAAAATAGATCCACAGACATAGAAAACAAACTTGTGGTTACCAAGGGGAAAAGGTAAGGAAAGAGGGATAAATTAGGATTTGGGGATTAACATATATATACTGCTATGTATACATATTGCTATGTATAAAATAGATAATCAGCAAGGACCTACTGTATAACACAGGGAACTATACTTAATATTTTGTGAAGTGAACTGAAAGTTGCTCAGTCGTGTCCGACTCT
This sequence comes from Aepyceros melampus, assembly GCA_006408695.1. Lineage (NCBI taxonomy): Eukaryota > Metazoa > Chordata > Mammalia > Artiodactyla > Bovidae > Aepyceros > Aepyceros melampus. The sequence continues at coordinate 128,000 of SJXQ01012398.1, read as the reverse complement.
TTGTGACAAAATTTTGTAATAACCTACAAGAGGATTCTGCTTCTTCCTTATCAATGTATGAATAATTACACTTGTAAATAAATATAAACTTCCTTAAAAAGGGGGAACAAAATAGTATCAATAATGTACCCGTACTACCCCTGGCTCCCAGGTCTTTATTCTTTACCAACTTTCCTGCTCTGTTTATCCTCAGTACTAGTAAGCCCTACACAGCCCTCAGCTGAAGGAAAAAGTCATAACCTAGGTCACTATAAATACATGACATCCAGCTTTACTTGGTCCTCAAGGTTGCCTAATTCTTATTTTATTCATCTCACATTGATGCAGAATCACTCGACACTCAACAATTATCCTAGACTTTACCAAAGGGCCTCAGCTCACATCTTACCCACCTATTTACGCTGAGGACTTTATTTCACATTTTAAGGAAAAGACTACAGAAATCCAACTTAAAGTGCTCCAAATTTCTTTCCATCTTTTTCAAAATCACTCTCTGTATTTACCTTCCCTCTCGTATCTCAGGAAAAAATGTCTCCTCTTCTTGCCAAGCCAAACCCAGACTTGATCTCCTTCCCTCTTGACTTGCGCGACTTTATGGGTTCCTTTCTCTCATAATTCAACTGCATTTTTCTCCTGACTCCCTCTTTGTCACAACATATTCAGGTCTCTCCTGTCCTGTATCTCATTTTCTCTTTTAAACCACAACCTTATTCTCCCAAAATTCTAGATGGAAGAGTCTGTACCAGGATGCCAAACAGCCCCATCCCACAGCCACCTATGTTTGGCACGATTCTCTATGAAAGACACAGGTTAAGGCCACGCCAGGCCATGGCTGATGGCAGAGCATGACATGACACACTCAACACACTGCCTTCATCTCCCCAGCACCCACTCACCCCTCAATTTCTTGCATCCTGGCTTATAGTAAGATCCTAGTGGCTGCGTCCACAGACATTTTTCACTCTTTTTTCTTGTGCCCTCCCACCACACACTTTCTTCCACTGGCTTCATTCTCCGCCCCCCGCCCCCGGCCATTCCTTCCACATCTCCTCCCACAGCCCTGCTTCCCCCCTCACTGCTTCACTGCAGGGGTGCTCCTAGACCCAGCTGTCTACTTTCTTCTACATCCTCACATTCGCTCCTCAGAAACTGATTTACTTCTTCATGCCATGTCCGTGGCTCCCAGGCTGACATCTCAAGGAAGAACATCTCTGATAAATTCTAATACATCAATGATTTAAGAAGTAGAAATCCAAACCTGTTATGCTAGCTGACCCCCATAAAGAACAGTCCTGATTTAACCCACTCTTGTTGATGAAAAGGATGTCAACACCTTATCATCATATTCCACCCGTTTCTTTCCCTTCCTCAGTAGCTAACGCACAAAAATTTGACATCAAGAGCATCTTTGTTTTCTCTCCTTCATACCAATTCAAAGATCAACCATCCTTTAGATCTTTGCAATTGTTCATTTAGATCATCAAAATAACTTCCAAACTCATCTCTCTGCTTCTAACCCTTCTTATGCATACCTGGATACATACCTCATTAGCCTTCAAAAATATAGTTTCTTCCACTTAAATCAAAAAACTCCTCATTCAGGCATCTAAGAGCCTCCAAACTATGCCCAAACCTACCTTCCTCCTGGATATTTTTTACGTAACCTCTCTACCCCTACCCTCGCTTCTGCCTGCCTGTGTGGCTGCATACCCCTCAACTTTGCCACCGCCTGTTTCCCTTCCACTGCCTACGCTCTTCATTATAACTTTACCCCATTTCCCCATCTTGCTCTTTCACTAAACCACCATAATTGGGTTTATTTTTTACTTAGGGTCCATTTTAAACACTACTTTCTTCAGTTAAAACTTTCCTGACCCCCGACTGGAAATGCTGCCTTCCCTTTCTGAACGTCTTTAGTACTCTGGGTCCCCTTTTTGTCACCCATTACAGTGTGGTTTGCATGGTTATTTCTGCCACCTCCCCAACACATACACACATATATGATGATACAATACTATAAAGCTCTCCAAAGTCAAGGATTGAGTCTTATTTAAGTCTGTGCTTTGTGCTTCCAGAATGTAACAAGACCTTATTCAGGAAGGGTACATGTTAAATGTTTGATTAAAAGCAACTTGATGAAAAGCAAACTAGAGTCTATAATATGGTAACTTCTCAGGTCATGGACCATTTGAGTTATTTTGCATTCATAGTATTGGAAGGGTGGCACTATGTGGACTTCAGGTCAAGGTTCCCTGTGTGACTGAACTCTCTCCTTTTCCTTCTCAAATACCTTGACAGGTTGAATCTGTCTGAAGTTACTACCAGTTATTTTTAAAACTCTCAAGCACAAAATGAAAAATAAATGGCATTTAGCAACACTTTACAACCAGTACCTGTTCTTTTTTGTTTGTGTTTCCTTTTTAATATGTTTTCAGATGAGTCTGCGAGACTGTTTACTCTTTTCACAACTTCTGAAATGACAGGGATCTTATCAGTCCCCGTGTAAGTGTACAGCTTACAGTACATAGCTGTCATTCACATGGCTTAGGCACTGGGCAGGAGATCTATTCATCTGGCTAGGCAAGAGACTTTAATCCAGACAATACCTGAGTCACCTGTGTGGCTCTTATATTAGGATAAAAATGGCTTGCCCTACTTTGAATTTTTAAAGTGAACACTGAAGACCTAACCCTCTAAAAAAAAAAAAAAATCCGACTTAATGCTGCAAATGAATTCTGATGGGTATAACTCATTCCCTCCTTATGCATGAGTTATTTTAGTCAACTACTTTATAATTGAATTTTCTTTAGGCAATTCACAGCTAGTCTGACTGACAGGTTTTAAAGTGATAACACTGATCAATAGGCCACCAAGGACACATTGTGCTCACTTAATAAATAGTAATAAGGTGCCTGACATCTGAAAGATAGTCTCATTAATTAATCTCAGACAGCCCTACAAGCTACCTTGACTCTGCTTTAAAAGATCTGTAATCCCTTACAGCCAGCAGGTTGGTTCTATGTTCCCATAAAAACACAGCACAATAACATACACAATTATTCAAAATGCAACACTTACTCTTATTTTTAATTTTACAGTAATAGCCCTTTCATAGAGTCCTCAGTATTTCAGCCCATAATCCAGATATTTTGGAATTCTGATCTTTGTAAAGAGCTAATTTGAATATTTGATCCCACCAAGCAATTTACTGTATTTTCCAGGATCATGAACAGGAAGCCTCTAAGGACCTTGAATCTACATGGGCTATGTACATCTTCTCATCTCATTTATCAACCCTTTCATCACCTCAAATGCTTCTCTGTATTTTCAAATGCCCCTCCCATCTACTGCTTTCAGCTCTAAGAAAGAAATGCCGCCCCCCCCACCTTGTTACCAAGGCTAACTTTGTACTCCGCTCTGGTCTCCTCTAAATACTATTCTTCTTGTATTTTCATTTTCTCTTTCTCCACATCATCTCTATTCTATGCTTATCATCATATCCAGAATTTCCTCCCCCCCCCCCGCAAAAAAAAAAAAATCCCTGAACCCATGACTTTAATAATGATCCAGAGTTCCATCATTTCTTTCTCCTTCCTAGCTGATCATCAACGATGTTCTCAATTCCCAGGACCTGAGGACTGGCCTCGTTTTCCAAGTTCTTAAATGACTACAGCATTTGACAGTGCTGGTGGCTTCTTCCTTCTGAAAGTTCCCTCATGGGTACCATAACTTCATGTGCTATTCTCTTGGTATTGGCTGCAGGAAAGTGCTCTCCAAGATGACCTAGAGTCTGTCATACAGAGTGAAGAGTGTCAGAAAGAAAAATAAATATCGTACATTAATGCATATATGTGGAATCTAGAAAAGTGGTCAGGAGCCTATTTGCGGGTCAGGCATAAAGACGCAGATACACAGAACAGACACGTGGACACAAAGTGGGAGGAGGAAAGTGGGATGAATTGGGAGATGTGGGTTGACATATACACACACCCACATGTAAAATAGAAAGCTAGTGGCAACATGCTATATAGTGCAGAGAGCTGAGCTCAGTGCTCTGTGATGACCTAGAGGGGTGGGACGGGTGGGGAGGCCGAAGAGGGAGGGGATATATGCATACATATAGCTGATTCACTTCATTGTGGGCAGAAACTAACACAACAATGTAAAGGAATTATACTCTAACAACAAACGTAAAAAGACTAAATACACTAATCCAAAAAAAGAAACAAGATACAGTTCTATCTTCATTCTCTCCAGTAGTTTCACCTATGGCTCCGTATTTGTCCTTACACTTAAAATGCCATGTCTAACCCTCCCTTCTCTTGCAAGGTCTAGCCCTGCATTTCCAACTGTGGGCATCTTCTCCAACCTAATACCCCAGACTAAACATGATCTCAGCCAGACTTACCCTCTTCCTCTCAAAAGCCTCTATCATGCCCTTAACGTTATGAATTGTACCTTAACTCCACATCCACCCAGGTGCTAAAGGTCACCTCTTTTCTCCCTAACTCCTTCCCCTCCTTTACCACCTACCTTTTATTAACCACCAAGTCATTCTGACATATCATTTTCATGGCCACTGATATGCTTTACTCCTCTGACATACCCATAATCATTACTCCAGTACATGTTATCTCTGTCTCCCAGTTTCCAGGAGTTAGGTGGAGTCATGCAATCAGTCTGGTTAATCGGCTGTGAGGGGAAGTAGGTTACTTCTGGATGGAAATAAGGAAAAGCGAGGCAGGGGACTCCATGTGTTCTCTCCTCATTTTGAACCAAGCAGCAATGCTCTAGAAGGGGAAACCACCATCAGCTGGGATCCCCCAGGGCCCAGGAAGAACACGAATCTCCTCACCAAGGTATATCATTCATGTAGGGAAAGGAGGAAACAAGCCTCTTTAAAGTTAAGCCCCTAGAATCTGGTGGTTAATGTGTTATTCATACATAACCTAGCCAGCTATCTGTCTTGCCCCTTCAAACAGCCCTAATAGATATGTTTTTCTCAGCTCCTTCTCTTACCCAAATGATACTATTCTTCTTGCACCTTAATCATCAACCTCCCTAGGGAAGCCTTTGCTGATGTCACTAGCTAGATCCAATCCCTATTTATAAGCTCTCATAAACCATGTATTTCTCCCTTATGGGATACATCACGAGCCTGCAAGTGCCATTAAGAGCAGAGTTGCCATGCTTGTTTTAGGTCACCATGGAAACCCAACAACCAGCATGGCATAAAGAAATTTATACACACTTGGGAACTGAGTCAAGGTTGCTCATCTTTCTATTTACAGTGTCTAGCACAATGCTTGGGACAATATTTGGTTTTCAATATTAATTAAATTATATGGTACTATCATAAACAATGGAGAAGACAATGGCACCCCATTCCAGTACTCTTGCCTGAAAAATCCCATGGACAGAGGAGCCTGGAAGGCTGCAGTCCATGGGGTCACTGAGGGTCAGACATGACTGAGCGACTTCACTTTCACTTTTCACTTTCATGCATTGGAGAAGGAAACGGCAATCTACTCCAGTGTTCTTGCCTGGAGAATCCCAGGGATGGGGGAGCCTGGTGGGCTGCCATCTATGGGGTCACACAGAGTTGGACACGACTGAAGTGACTTAGCAGTAGCAGCATAATAAACAATAGACATTGAATAAATGACGTAATCACCTCTATTCAATTGTTTCAGGGCAAGATTCACATTTTTATCCTTCTCTAATTTTTTATTGGAGTATGTTGTATTAGCTTCTGCTGTACAGCAAGTGAATTAGCTGGACATGTATACATATCCAGTTTCTTCTAGACTCCATTCCCATATATCATTACAGAGCACTGAATAGAGTTCCCTGTGCTCTACAGCATGTTCTTAGTTATCCTTTATATATATTGAGTGAAGTCAGACAGAGAAAGACAAATATATATGATATCTCTTCTATGCAGAATCTAAAAAAACTGTACAAATGAACTTATTTACAAAACAGGAACTGAGTCAGAGATATAGAAAACAAGAAAGAAAGGTGGGAAGATAAATTGGGAGATCAGGATTGGCATTTACACATTTTTATTCCTGATATCACTGCTCCCACCACCACCGTAGGTATGGGGACACAGTATTAATAAAACCTGTACAGCATCATCAAAGTGACAGCTGGACCCTCTGTGAACTCGCCGAAGAGTGCTGCAAATAGAAATTAGGATTTGTCCTTTCATATTCATCAAATTCAACAGACTTCATCATTCCTCCATATACCTACTCTAGCTAACTTCTGCCTGCTAAGAGGGAAAATACAAACTACACACTGACATACACACATCTATGTACGATACTGTGCTTAGTTGCTCAGTCGTGTCCGACTCTTTGCAGCCCCATGGACTGCAGCCCATCAGGCTCCTCTGTCCATGGGCATTCTCCCGGAAGTAATACTGGAATGGGTTGCTGTGCCCTCCTATAGGGGATCTTCTCAACCCAGGGACTGAACCCAAGTCTCCCACATTGCAGTCGGACTCTTTACCACCTGAGACATCCGGGAAGCCCAAGAACTCTGGAGTGGATAGCCTATCCCTTTTCCAGGGGATCTTCCCGACCCAGGCAGTGGAACCGGGGTCTCCTGCATCGCAGGCGGATTCTTTACATCTATATTCACATATACATATATTCAATATATGTATGTATCTATATATTATATATGTATGTATATATCCATCCATACATATATACATAGTTTCAATACACATATATTTGGTACACATGGATAGATGTGTGTGGGTGTGCACGTATGCGTGTTGTGTATCTCTTCCTCAGGAGTACAGAGGAATAAGTTAGAAGAGGAAATGTAACACATTCTATTAATACCCACATGTGTCAATCTATGATTTAGAGGCACCACAGCCAGCAACTGCTTAGATGAACACAAAACTAATCACGCCTGTCCTTGGTTTTGCCAACCCTTTCCCAAATCTGCATTCTTCACAGCCATTTAGTTGAGGTGGCAGATGGCGTCAGTGACTGACATCACCCTTCTGCCATTTTTCTAACCAGAAACCTAGAAGTCATGCTTGACACCTTCCTCTTCCAGTCCTTACAACTTAACATCAACAAGTCGTGTCAATACTTGTTCTGAAATATCTCTCAAATCCACCCACTTCTCTGCATTGCTACTGCCACCCTTATCCAAGCCACTTCCTCTCTGGATTAGAATACTGAAATAAGCTTCTAACCATCTCCCTTTATGCACCCTGGCTCTTCTCCAGTCCAATCTTCAGCCTACATCCAGAGCCATCTCTTCATAAAAAGATATATCTGATACCCTCCTCTCTCCAACTCTACTGCATTTAGGATGAGCACAACCTCACATGACAGTTCACAAAACCCAGCAAATTCAGTCTTACCTTCCTCTCCAGACTCACTCTGCACCCGCCTCTTTCTGCACATCCCATGCCAGTCTTCTTTTAGCTCCTCAAATGCTTCCCACTCCCTTTTGCTACAGGAGAACCCACCTGGAAACTCTCTCCAGTCATCACCTGAATTCTTGTCATTCTCACCCTTCAGCTCTCAGTTCAAGCATACTTCCTCAAGGAAGCCTTCCCTGGCTTCATATTTGATCCATTCTCTAAACCAACTCAAAGACATCACTTTGCTAACAACGGTCCATATAGTCAAGGCCATGTAGTCATGTACGAATGTGAGTGGTGAACCATAAAGAAGGCAGAGCACTAAAGAATTGATGCTTTCAAACTGTGGTGCTGGAGAAGACTCTTGAGAGTCCCTTGGACTCCAAAGAGATCAAACCAGTCAATCCTAAAGGAATCAACCCCGAATATTCATTGCAAGGACTGATACTGAAGCTCTAATACTTTGGCCATCTGATGCAAAGAGCTGACTCACTGGAAAAGATCCCAATGCTGGGAAAGGTTGAGGGCAGGAGGAGAAGGGGTAACAGAGGATGAGATGATTGGATGGCATCACTGACTCAATGAACATGAACGTGAGCAAACTCCGGGAGATGGAGAGGCACAGGGATGCCTGGTGTGCTGCAGTTCATGAGGTTGCAAAGAGCCAGCTACAACTTGGTGAGTGAATAACAACAACTAAACCAATCCACAGTTTTAGAGACTGCCATCAGAGTTCATCCTCCAACAGGGAGCAGCACTTGGAGAGGGTGTGAGGGGGGCACTTCTGGGTGCTGGTAAGTTCTTGATCAGTTTCAAGAGCTGTTAAGCAGATCAGTTTCTTGATCTGGTGCTAGCAACACAGAAATTCTGAGGTCGTGAGAACCCACCAAGCCATATACTTATAAATGTCCTCTCCAATATGTATATCACACTTTAATAGAAAGCTTTGAAAAGTACACAGGGCACTCTGATCCTAATGTATTTCTTCATCTGTGTATCTTGCCTCTGCACAGCTGCAATGTCACATCATTAGAATAACATCTGACATTCTCCCATTAGACGACCAGCTCCGTGAAAGTCGGCTGGGTGTGCTCTTCAGTCACTCTGTACTGCCCGGCCCAGGTAAATGCTCAAGAAATATGATGTGATTTGGCCAGCGAGACGATGGTAAAATGAATCTCACAGAAAATTTTACAGTGGGTCACAGTGACGGCACAGACTACGTGACAGGAGAAAGAATGGTCTCTTTTTTCCTGCAGTGGACACTCCACTCTCTCAGGGTCCCCCCACCACCACCCCGTGCTCACCTGGTGGGAGGAAGCCAAGCTGCCCATCCTAGAAAGACCTCTGTCACTCAGGAAGGCGGAATGAAGAAGCCGTAGCGGCGCTACAGAAGGGAGGGAGGCAGCGGCGTCTCCGGCGAGGTCCCCGCACAGCAGAGGAAGCAGGGAGCTGGCGCCGAGCCGGCCGCGGAGGGAGAAGCCCAGGGGCCTCGGCAGCGACACAGCCCAGGCAGGCTAAGCCGAGAGGAAGGTGCAGCTTAGCGTAAACAACGTTAAGAACAGAGAAGGGCAAAGAAACAGTAGAGCCCACTGAAAATGAGCGACGGTGAAGGAAACAGGCTGAGACTAAACGGCGGCCAAAACAGCGAAACCGCCGTGCTGCTGCCGCCGCTGCTAAGTGGCTTCAGTCGTGTCCGACTCTGTGCGACCCCACAGGCGGCCGCCCACCAGGCTCCCCCGTCCCTGGGATTCTCCAGGCAAGAACACTGGAGTGGGTGGCCAGTTCCGTCTCCATACACGGAGGCAAATCCAAGAGAAATTTTCTTTTTCCACCGTTTTCTCAAAGAGCAACCTTTATCTTTCACTCGTACTGCCCACCTTTCCCAGAGAAAGCAGCCACTTTTTCACACATCCACCAAGCTCCCAACATGCAGCAGGCAATGGGCTGACATGGGCTCACGAGGCATTAGATAACCATGAGGAGGAAGCAGAGCCATGTCAAGGCAGAACTACTTCAGGCCAGGTCAAATGTACCCATGCCCTCCTTTCCCCCAAGTCTACAGGACTATCACCGTATCTTCCCGTTACTTAAGGACCCAGGATGTGAGCCTGGGGGAAGAACTGACAAGGTACACAGCACTGATAATATCAGATGAGGGAGAGTATTGGACCAAAACCACCCAAAAAGAAAAACAAAACAACAGCAACATAAAAAGGGGGTGGGGGGGGAGAATTACACTAAAGTGGAAAGAAAATAAATAGGAAGCAGAATAGAAAACAAAACAGAAGAGAAGGGAGGTCAGGTAGGCATAATGGAAATCTGGCAAAAAGAAAGGCGAGACATTCACAGTAAGAGCACTCACTGTGCACAAAATCCTTCAAATGCACTCCTAACATTCCTCTGTTTGTTCTGGCTCAACAGACCATCTCTGGACACAACAAATAGTCAATGAGCGAGAACTGATTGCTAAAATTAACCAAACACCTCCGTTTTTCTGGATGCATCAATATTTTTAAAAGAAGCATACAATTTGAATCACATTATAATCCTTCTTCTAATATATTCACTTCTAAAAACTCAGGAAAGAAATCCCTACTCACTGCTTCTTAGGAGACCTGGAATTTGTCCTCAGCCTGAATGTCCTGGCCCTGGCCTCCATCCTGGTTCTTCCTCGTTCAACTGCCCTGCCAGTAGCCCAAGGAGAGCTTTTCTTCACATTTATCCGAGGAAGATATCTTAATACATTTATCATCTTATTCTTGACAGTGTAATATCTTTCTCAACAATGGGCCCAATAGAAAGTCTGCATGTCTTCTAACTTCAAACTAAGAACACTTTTCAAAAAAAAAAAAGAACACTTTTCAGAGTACTCATGCACAAGCCTGAGTGTGTGGAAATAACTGTAAAACTCCACTGCAGTCTCTATACCAATTTCAGATAGGATCTAGGGGACATTTCTACGGCTAAAGATTAGGAGAGCATCCTAACTTAAAATTGTATTTTTTGAGCAGGCTCTCCCCAAATGAAACAAGTACCAAGCCCATTAAAGAGTTAATATTTGTTTCTAGATGCTTCTGCTATCCCACAAGGCCCTTGCCATCTACTGCATTGCCCGATAACCCCTTGACTGCACGCAGTAGGGAAGTGAACTCTGTGAACACACAGATTTCATGGACAAGGCCCCGCCTGGCCTTCGTGGCTGCTGGCTGATGGCATTTACTGCCTCAAGATCCTCAAAAGCAGAGCTGATGCAAAGAATGAGGTGATGAAGCCATTTAAATAAAGCTATGGCTGGGCTTGGCAGTGTTACATCAAATTAAATTTTAATGAGACACGGAAAACGCTGAACCTTCGGAAAGTTTATCAGAGGAAGGGGCATCTGAAGGACACAAATGCCCCAGGGCCCAGGCATAGACAGAGGGATAACTACACGCCACAGCCACTCAAGGTCGAGAATTTGCAAACACATACACCCAAGGGGAGACTGCTGCTGCTGCTAAGTTGCTTCAGCCGTGTCTGACTCTGTGCGAACCCATAGACAGCAGCCCACCAGGCTTCCCCGTCCCTGGGATTCTCCAGGCAAGAACACTGGAGTGGGTTGCCATTTCCTTCTCCAATGCATGAAAGAGGGGAGACTAGCCCTCTGCAAATATGCTGGGTTTTTCACTCAGAAGGCAAAGCAAATTGATGCAAGCTTCTTCCTAACGGATCAGAGAAAACTAACATGTAACTAGGTCGAGCGAAAGATGCCATATGTACAAAAGTAACTGACTTAAATACAGGTGCTGACCAATGACCCAGTGACCTCCAAGCTGCCACAGTGTGTCTTCTGAGGCTGGTTTCAGGCACCAGCTCACAGATGGGCTATAAGCAAAGACATTTCCTGTGTCCTCGTCCGGATTCACTCTCCCCTTCTCCACCCTGCTCTGTGCCCCAGAAAGCTGCCTCACCCCAGCTTCCCTGCCTTTTAGCATTGGGCTCAGATGATAAGCCTTGGCAAGAGATGGGAGTCAAAAAAGAGAAAAGCTGGGGTTCTCCCCCAGCCAGGCTGTGGTTTGGCAGTGGGTACGTGCTCCTACTTCAGGCAGCACTCGTATCTGGGGGCCCCTCTCTCATGTTGATGGCCACGTCTTCCCCTTGTGCCCTTGTCCCTGTGCGCCTGATCCATAGGGATTACATCAGTGGCTTCTCCCAGCCACTGGCTTCCGCCTGGGGTGTCACTGAGCAGCACTGTAGGACAGTGGACAGAGGGCAGAGAGTGAGGTCCTGGTTTTCATTCTCCCAACAACTCCCTCCCATGGCACTGTGGGCTGACATCTGACACTTCACTGAAAGTTACAACCCCTTCTTTAACCTCTGTCAAGGAGTTCCACCTGTTTTTTCTGAGTCCTGACACAGATACTCACCTGATATGATCTTCAGGACAAGTCCAACAGCTGTGAGTGTTTTAAGGTTCCATTCTCTGGTATCAGTTTTTATTTTTGCCAGTCAATATCATGAGCTTCCCAGATGGCTCAGGGGTAAAGAACCCACCTGCCCATGCATGAGATGCAAGTTTGATTCCTGGGTCAGGAAGATCCTCTGGAGCAGGCAACACACTCCAGTATTCTTGCCTGGAGAATCCCAGGGACAGAGGGGCCTGGTGAGATACAGTTCATGGTGTCGCAAAGAGTCGGACTTCGGTGAGCAGCTGAGCACGCCACAGTCAGTATCTATGCTATCTTGGACCAGTGCCCTGCCCTCTTCAAGCTTCCTCATCTTGGGGAGCCTAACGGAACCCAGGTCAGAGTGTTGTCATGACAGTTAACTCAGGCGTGCGGCATTGAGCTTACCCTCACCGTGTAAAAGTGCTTGATAAAGTTAGTAATTATTATTATTATTTACAATGATTCCTCCCTAGCTTTTCCTTTGCTGAAATGCTACCTGCCTGAAACTCCCACCTTTTTTTTTTTTTTCTATATCAAGAAGTTTATTTTAAAAAATAGCATGACATCCTGGCAAATCAGTCACATCACATCCACAGCCTGGTGGAGGGAAAGTAATTTTTGTGGGCCAAGTTTCATCACTGCAGTGTATAGATAACATGGATTTTTATCAGTAGTTGTTTTACATCAGGAATTTTGTTGACAAAGAACAATGCTAATTGCAATAAAACCACCACCTTGAAATATCACCATACATGACTGAAGCATTCCTGACAGCTGGTTCTTTGCATGTATGTAGTTAAGTCATATAGTCACCTATTAGGCAAATAATTTAACGACAGAACACAAGAATTTCTTTAAACATAGTATTTCAAGCTATTATGTTTTTGTCTGGAGTACTACAAATTGTACCTAAATATTGAACCATGAGTTAAGCTAATAGAATGAAACAAACAAAAACACAATTCTGACTTAAGTTCCCATTCCTTACTCCCATTCACTCTTAACTTGCCTCAGACGGTTTCTGTTGAAGAAATTCAGTTACATCTTCGCAGGACAACACAGGAGAAGTAGTACTGCCAGTGGGCTCTGGAGGAGCCTCTTCCTTGGGGAACCAGTCCCGTTTGTTATTTCGGTTATGCTGTTTGTCTGCACTACTCACAAACCCTAGTTCATTGGGTTTCTATAGACTTGGGAGGGGCAGCTATTCTCTGTCCTCTGGTGTAAGGGAGGGGCTGGGTCCCAGGCCCAGGACCACCCAGGGCTCTGATAAAAAGGTCTTAATCAGCCTCAGTGACTGATGTGTGGTTAGTAACAGTCTTCAGCTTCTACAAGCTTTTTTTGTCTTCCCTGAAGCCTCGGTGGTGACTGTAGCCACCTGCCGGAAGCCAGGAGGTCAGGAAGGCAGGATGCTCAGCGTTGTGCCCAGTGGGTTCATGTTATGCCTGGTCTGCCGTTTGCCTTTTCTTGAAAAGCATTTTTCTACCTACCTTTTTTCCCTATTTAAATGGTCAGTAGCTACTGAGTAGTGCTTCATCTAGACAGGCCTGGACTGAAGCCAAAATAAGAAACTCCCACTTTTGTGATAAGCCTCTGCATTGCCAGAAGGCACTTGTTAAAATAGAAACACCTTGAGACTATCGGGGCAATCTCTGTACCTTCTATTCAATTTTTCAGTGACCCTAAAAATTCTCTTAAAAATAAAGTCTATTAAATAAAAAATAAAAATAGAAACACTGCAGGGAGACATGACACATCCAGCAGGGTGGACCACCTATCACTTTAAGCAATTATGCGCCCGGAAGGGACCAGTGTGGGAGGCAGGCCTGAGTGCATTGCCACAGAAGCCCGGAGAAGCGAGGGACTCCAAGCAGAAACCGAGGCCTTGAGAGAGAGGCCAGCCACAAGGCAGAGAAGCCAGCACGGGAACGGAGGCAGACGGGCACCCAGGGCCTGGGTCATCTGCTTTCCTGTCTTCCCAAGGGCAAGCCTGACACATGGGCCAAGCAGCATGGGGGTCTCCCGAGTGTACCACCACACCCAGCACCTAATCAGGACACTAGGGCTGTCCCCAAACCAGAAGTCACCAAGGCTGGAGACCCTAGCAAGCAAGCCCCTCCAGAGCCAGCCAGGCCCAGAATAGACTCTTCACCCTCGATCCATCGTCCTTCCTGCCAGCTGGCAGGACTTTCTCCCTCTTGAGCCAACGCTTCTGTGGAATATTTAGACAGCAAGAGCATTTATCACAGTGATATATTCTGACGTCCAGAAATGGAGACATCTACAAACAGCCATCTGAGTAATATCACTTATATCCCCTGTCACTCTCTCAAACAATCCAGGAGAGAGAAAGATAAAGTTGCTGTAATTTTCCCCTGAGCAGGTAAAGCATGAGTATACCCGACATGTCTCCCTGTTCCCCAGCAAGCACGCGGGGTGTTTCTGAAGCACTCTCCTCTCCCTCTCTAAGTAGCTTCAGGTACCAGCCAAACATGGGTGCCAATTCCAATATCCTCAGACTCCCCACTTGTTTGTTCCATCAATGCACTCTGTCCCTTCTCGGAGAGGATTAAACAGGGCCACATTCCACAGAACTGTATAAGAAGGGGAAAAAAAATCTCTCTTCTGTGTCCTTCATATCCTCTATGATGTCTTTACTTTGTTTATATTTTAAATGGTCTAGTTTTTTCCATTTAACATTTTTATCAAAGTAGAAAAGAAGACACTTACCACTCCCCATCAAAACAAGACAGTCTGGAAATATCCAAACAAAACACTTCAAGGATATAAACAAGGTGGCTTCAAGGATCCTATTAATTCTTTCTGTGGCCTCCTACTGCATTAAAAGCCAAAATACTCTCAATGAGAAAAACCTGGACAACACTCCAACTGCTTTAAGATTGGAGAGGGACGCACCAAGTGTGTGATCCATGCAAGGCAGAATTGCTGAAGAAAAATGTATCTTCCAAGTTTCTTTCCTCTTCCTCCCAGGAACAAAAAAAAAAAATGTTACCTGTCACGTTCCAACTCTATAGCTCCCAGATAAATATTAAAATAAACTTTAAACTTCTCAGCACTCACTGCCACCAGATACCAGTAGGTTCCTGTTAGTCTCCCAAGCAATGTATTTACATTGCAACCAATGTCAGAGAGTCTCAATGGCAATCCAAACAAGAGATCATGACAAAATAGGAAAAGTTCTAGAATTTACTATGTTCTGGTCACCTTCAAATTCCCCAACATGAGGCAGTCAGAGTCACACACCCTAGTCAGTCGTGGTTCCTAGGCAGAACCTGTACCATGGCATAATCATGTTTTGAGAGGATATCATTTAGCCTGTTAGCATATCTGAATTCCCATAATAAAACTATAAAATGGAGCTCTGTTGAATTTTTATAAGAACAATAGTTAAGATTATTCTAATCACAACTCCTTCAAATCCTTCACACAAGGATGCAAGGATGACTGGAATGGATTGTTCTTTCTCACAATAAAAATTTTCAACCATGAAGTCAGAAGAGAAAGGTTCTAAAACCATCAACCTTCGAATATAAAACAGAGCAGAAACAAACACAACAAAAGCTACATTTTTAGCTTAAAAAAAAAAACTCAATGAAAGAAAACTATGCATTGAAAACTATAATGTTGAAATCAAAGTTGACTATATTCTCATGTTCCAAATCCCCAGTGTATGTGTTCTCCTTTATTACTTTACATCGACTCTTCTTTCTAGGAATTTCTTTTTTAAAAAGTTGTCCCTTCTTCAAAGGTCACCATTTAAGATGTCAAAGGGAGCTGCAGATTAGAAGAGGAAAACACACTGACATACTAGGGAGAGATCTCTTGGCAACAGCGCTATTCCCCACTCTCCTCACCCTCAGGAAAGCCTGTCCTTCCAGCAACTCACTGTGAATGTCCAAAACCAAATGAAGCGATGCTCCTCTAACGGATTCCCAATGCTGACACTGCGATCTGCCTTTAAATGCCAATTCAGGTCACACTCCTCCATTGTCTCTCAAGATATAAATTTCATTAATTTAGCTTAAAAAATATAGAAGGCATCACAACATAAAACCTTTTCCTCTCAAGACAGGAGCCTGCAAATCAAGTTGAATTTAAATTCTACCCATCACCAAGTAAGAGTTATCTCAGGAATGCACAGTGGTTCAACACACTGGGAAAAAAATGTAATAGACCATATTTATAAAGAACAAAATTACATGTGATAAAATCCAATACTTTTTCACAATAAAATGGATCAATAAACTAGGAATAAAAGGAAATTTTCTCAAGCTGATAAAAGCTGTTTATAAAATACCCACAGCTATCATCATACTTAATAATTAAAGACTGAAATTTTCCTACTAAGATCAGGAACAAAATAAGGATGTCCTCTTTTCACTACTTCTATTCAAGAACGTTGGAGCAGGAAATGGCAACCCACTTCAGTACTCTTGCCTGGAAAATTCCATAGACAGAGAAGCCTGGTGGGCTACAGTCCAAGGGGTCGCAAACAGTGGGTTTTAGCTATGGAAACTGGGCAAGAAAGTAAAATAAAAAGCACCCAGTTTGGGGGAGAGGGAGGGAAGTAAAACTCTCTACAGATGGCATTATCTTATACATAGCATCCACAAATAAACTACTCGAGCTAATTAATGAGTGCAGAAAGCTCTCAAGATACAAAAATCAACTGTATTTCTATACACCAGCAATGAACAAGCCAATATGAAATTAAGAAAACAATGTACAAAGGCATCAAAAGAATACAACACTTGGGAATAAATTTTACCAAAGAAGTGCAAAATATGTATGCTGAAAACTAGAAAACTGTTGAAAGAATTAAAGAAGGCCTAAACAAATGAAAGGATATCCCAGTTCACTGATTTGAACACTTAAAATTGTTGAGACGTTCAGATAATCCCCAACAAAAATACTCCCCAAATACAATACCTATTAAAATCCCAGCTGGCTTCTTTGCAGAAATTGCCAAACCCAAATACACAAAGCAATTCAAGGGCCCCAGACTGAACAAAATAGTCTTGAAAAAAAGGAGTTGGAAGACTTACCCTTCACATGCAAGATTTACTACAAGCTACAGTAATTAAGACAGTGTGGTAGTGGCATAAGAACACATAGGTCAGTGGAATAAAATAGTCTAGAAATAAACTCACATTCATAGTCAACGATTTTTAACAAAGATACCAGGATATTTGAATGGAGAATAGTCTTTTCAACAAATGGTTCTGAGATTGTATATCCACGTTCAAAAGTACGATACTAAAATTGTAGCTCATATCATATTTAAAAGCTAACTCAAAATGGATCAAAGACCTAAAAGTAAAAGGCAACACTACAAATTTCTTAGAAGTAAGCATATGCAAAAATCCTCATGACTATGGATTAGAAAGTTGTTTCTTAGCTATGACACCAAAAGCAGGAGCAAAAACAGGCAAACTTGATTTCATCAAAATTAAAATTTTGTTGTGCTTCAAATGACACTATCAAAAAAGTGAAAAACAGACCCTAGAATGAGAAAAAAAATTGCAAATCATGGTGATAACCAACTTATATCTGGATTATATAAAAAACTTGTAATCCAGTACTTTGGCCACCTCATGTGAAGAGTTGACTCATTGGAAAAGACTCTGATGCTGGGAGGGATTGGGGGCAAGAGGAGAAGGGGACGACAGAGGATGAGATGGCTGGATGGCATCACCAACTCGATGGACATGAGTCTGAGTGAACTCTGGGAGTTGGTGATGGAAAGGAGGCCTGGCGTGCTGCGATTCATGGGGTCACAAAGAGTCAGACACGACTGAGCGACTGAACTGAACTGAACTGAATAAAAAGACAACTCAATTTTAAAAACAGGCAAAGTATTTATCCAAGCGATATAAGAAAAAGGCCAGTAAAATATGAAAAGATGCTTACTAGTCTATTAAAAAAGTGAAAGTGAAGTTGCTCAGTCGTGTCCCAACTCTTTGCAACCCTGTGGACACCAGGCTCCTCCATCCGTAGGATTTTCTAGACAAGAGTACTGGAGTGAGTTGCCATTTCCTTCTCAAGGGATTCTTCCCGACCCAGGGATCGAACCCAGGTCTGCCGCATTGTAGACAGATGCTTTACCATCTGAGCCACCAGGGAAGTCCAAATGTGAAAGTGAAAGTCGCTCAGTTGTGTTTGACTCTTTGCAATCCATAGACTATCAGTCCATGGAATTCTCCAGGCCAGAATACTGGAGTGGGTAGCCTTTCCCTTCCCCAGGGGATCTTCCCAATCCAGGGATCTATCCCATGTCTCCTGCATTTGCAGGCAGATTCTTTACCAGTTGAGCCACAAAGGCAGCCCTACTAGTCTATAGGGAAATACAACTTCAAGATACAGCATTTATACCTATTAGGATGACAATGATCCAAAGGACAGAACAACTGGTGGCAAGAATGTGGAAGAGAGAGGAACCCTCACATATTGCCTGTGGGAATGTAAAATAGTACAGCCACTTTGGAAAAATAGTTTGGCAGTTGTTCAAACAGTAACACAGAGTCACCATATGACTGGAGCCATTCTACTCTCAAGAGAATTCAAAACATATATCCACACAAACACCCTGCACAAACAGTCATAGCAGCATTATTCACTAGTCAAAAAACTGAAATAATTCAAATACCTATCAATGGATGAGTGGATAAATAAAAGGTGGTACATCCATACAATGGACTATTATTCAGCCTTTAAAAGGACTAAAGTATTGATACATGCTACAATATTAATGAACCCTAAAAACATTTTACTAAATATTGGGTTAGTATTCTATAATTTCTTACAGGAAAATCCAAATGAACTTTTTGACCAACCCAATGAAAGATGCAGACACAAAAGATCACATATGGTATGATATTTGTATGAAATGTCCAGAAGAGGCAAACTCATAGAGACAGAAAGCATGTAAGTGGTTCCTTGAGATTGAAGGAGAAAGGAATGGAGAGCAACTGCTAATGTTTCTGTCTGGAGCGATAAGAAGAATGAGATCTAGGATTAGTGTTAATAACAGTTTCACAATTCTATGAATTTACTTAAAACCAATGAATAGTACACTTTACGAGGGCAAATTGTATGGTAAATGAATCATACCTTAAAACTTTGAACTTTAGTGGCACGTAGATTTTAAGAGTATGAAAATCTTGGTTTAAAAAAAATCAAGCAATTCCACTAAAAACTTACCATGCAAAGATAAGTATATAAAACCACAAACTAATAAAAATATCTAAAGTTAAGGGAGTCCTTAGAAGTATAATTCCAGAGAATTTCCAAGGGAATTCTTCAATAAATTATATTACCACTGTCATTGAAAGGTCAGGATAATGTGCTTGCTAAACAAGTCCAGACAAGCCAAACCTAGAAAGTGTCTTTATCTTGGTCTGAAGATTCCAACTCAGTAAACGTTTAAGAAAACCCTTAGTCAAACAAAGTTTACCCCCCAAAATTTCTTAACAAGTCTTCATTATTAAAATGAGTACTGACAATTTATTTCTCAAATAAGTAATTTGATAAATAAATTACAACTAAGTGAATTTTACAAGGCTCCAGATCCCAACCTAGTTGGTGGAAAGTGTTTGGCTCTCTCCCAGTAACAAGTAGCTTCCTACAAACTTACCTTGAAGAGGGAGCTGTCACACACCAGATAAAACCTACACAGAGTAATTTGTCAGCCAATACAAGCCATTAGTCAGCCTGGCTTCATAAGCCTATCACTTCATGTCATTTCTCTTTTGGGCTTCATCATCCTGAATTCTCTATCCCTCTTGTCCACTTTTAAACAAAGAATAGCATGACATGTACCTTGCACACGAGGACATTTAATTATCTCTTTTCTGACCCAAACAGACTTTCTGTGCCTACTCCACAGTCTTACAGTGACCTTGACAACTGGCTCAATAAAAAGACAGTGAAATGTTTCAGAGAGGCTCAAAAAGCACACCCTTCTCTCTTCAGGATTTTAAATTTCAGCACACCTTAGAGAGGAAACCTGTCTCTCTCTTGAAGCTACTTTGCATTTTTTTTCAGCTGCCAAGGGGATTCTTAAGTATACGGATCCATTTTGCTTTTAGATTAGTACCAAGTATGCCTGGTAAAACTCACGGGCAGAAAAGCCTGGTGGGCTGCAGTCCATGGGGTCGCTAAGAGTTGGACACGACTGAGCATCTTCACTTTCACTTTTCACTTTCATGCATTGGAGAAGGAAATGGCAACCACTCCAGTGTTCTTGCCTGGAGAATCCCAGCGACGGGGGGAGCCTGGTGGGCTGCCGTCTATGGGGTCGCACAGAGTTGGATACGACGGAAGCGACTTAGCAGCAGCAGCATGTGGATATAATGTCCATCTCACAGGAAACATAACATAAAAAGATATAAAGCAGTTAAATAACCTTCGGCAAACATCCGCTTCACATATAAGGTTACATGTGTACATGATAGTTATCAACTGAATCAATCCTCTGTGAAAATGACTGGTTTTGTGTAGACTGACCCATGATTCAAAATACTACAAGTTAATCACTCTTGCCCAGAACTTAGTAAGTGATCGATTCTTTGAAGCAAAACCAAGTCTCTGATTATGCAAACGAACTGCATAATTTGGTCACTCCAATTAACCAAGGACCTCTACAAAAACGAAGCCTATAAATAATTTTCAAAGTTTTTTTTTTTCATATCCTCAACATGTTTGTACACTGTTCAAAGATACGGGCTACACGGACTGCACCAGAAATGTCATAAATAACAAGTCCTATTTTTAAGAAAAGGCTATATTATATATTTGAATTTTAAAAAAGAAAAAGTTGAGTGCTGGGTGCTGATTTGACATCAACCTACTACCTCCTGGCAGAGCGGCCCAGTGGAAAGAGCAGAAACAAACAGGACAGGCAGGCAGCCCTGTGTTCAAAGCCCAGCCTAGCCATGAATCGGCTGTGGGTGAACTTGAGAAAGTCACTTTACTTCTTCGAACGTCTGCTTTTACCTCTGGAAAATGGAGATAATTATATCTACTTTTTAAGATTACGTGAGGATGCAACAATCACTATCTCATGTAATACAGCATGTGGCACGAGACCCACCACCCGTCTCTATGCCTGGAGTAGGCACCTAACCTATACTGTTTTCATTTACAAAAGAAACAATACTTTACTACTCATCTGTCACAGCAAATTTGTTTTATTATTATCATCCAATGGTTAGAGGTAGTATAGCACCACAGTTGAAAGCTCCAGCAAACCATAACAAGACTTAACTTTTAATCTAGCTGCACTGCACCCAAATAAGTAGACACACAAAATTCCTTAACCTTCCAAACACAGTCCTTTTCCCTTGTTCTTTCAGTTCCTTTGTCTTTAAAGTAGGGATGAGACATTCACATAAATTGCCTAACAAGGTGCTTGATACACATTTGGGATTACTGCTATTACTTATCAAGATTCTTATATGTTTTTTTTTTCTTTCTTTCTTTCTCTTGAATTACTTTATGTACCCATCTGCTGAATCTCCATCATGGCAGCAAAAACATCCCAGAAACACCTGCAGACACCTGCTTTCTGCCTCCTGCACCCAAGCTTCCTAGCCAAATGAGCTAGGCCTGCCTGTTATCTGAATGATCATTCTAACTGTAACAAAAATAAGCTTGAAGAGCTAATGATAGATGATGCATGCTAAGTCATGCCGGGAATCTAGAGAGGATATCTGGCTTTGCCAGGGTGCACAACCACATCTGAGCAAGTAACTCTCCAGATTGGCAATGTCTGGGTCAACCCACCTAGTGAGGCGATAGAGTCTAGGTCTACTCCAGGGAGAGGCCTGACAGAACAGAAATGCTGAATTAAGCACTGTGTAGAAATGGCCCTTTGTTATCAAAGCAGCAGTTTGCACAGATTAGCAGCCAGCCAAAATATACATTTTGATGAACCATGTAAATAAGCTCTAGGAAAGCTGGACAAGACAGATGGAATCAACATTCCTAAGGGGAGGGGACTGCTTTGTAACTTCCATGAAAGACTGCATTACTCACATACTTGGGCATAAGAATGAGTAAGGGTGATGCGGACAGAAGAAGCCTGACAAATCTGCACAAACGTGAGGCTGATTTCTGAAGCAGCCACCTACGGAGAAAAAAGAACATACTCGGGAGACCTGGACTCTTGACCCTCTTTCACTAGGTAGCCCAGGATGCCAATTTTTATCTCATCTGCCCCTCATCCTGATCCTTTTGCAGAGTATTTTTAGATTCTGAAATGGAATGTGCAAAAGTGGGAGGAGAGCTAAAAAATAAAATAAATTTCTCATAAAATGTCAAGAAGCGTGCAGGCTCACACCTCCTCTATCCTTCCATTCATTGCTCTTCCTCTTCCCTCCACAGAGACCCTTCTCACCTCCTCTCTCCTTACTATCTGCACTGGACTCCAACTCAAGGTAGAGGCCAGGTCTGGAAATGGATTACAGAAAACACAGCACAGGTCACACTGTGTTGGCCCTCCTGGTCTCCCAGCTATAGTTCCCTCCCTCCCCACTCCATTCCATCAAGCACACGATTGTGTCACTTCTCTGCTCAAACACAGGGAACAACTTTCAACTGCCTGCTTAATACCAGCTGGAAACTCATAGCACACACAGGGCACCAGGACTGAACGAGGCTTTCCTTCAGTATTCCCAGTGCTCACAATGACCCTGGAAGAAAGTTATTCTGCTATTATTGTTGTTACCCCCAGTATTTTCCCACCACCATATCTGGTCATATCTGCACTTTCAGTATCATTGCTGGAGCCCTCAACAAACTAAACTTGCTGCTTCTTATTCAAGCCCTTGGCTCTTCCTCTTTGGTTCTTGCCTGTGCCTTTCCCTCTAACAGAAATGTCCTCCTACTTCTCAGGCACTTCTTTTCAAAGGAGGTCCAGACACACTTCCTCCATAAGGACTTCTTATGCCTCTTAGCCAAAAATAATGTTTTCTCTTCATTATTAGAGATATTTTTGTAGCCTGCCAGGCTCCTCTGCCCATGGAATTCTCCAGGAAAGAATACTGGAGAGGGTTGCCATGCCCTTCCCAAGGGGATCTTCTCGACCCGGGGATCAAACCTGTGTCTCTTACGGCTCCTGCACTGGCAGCCGTGTTCTTTACCACTAGTACCACCTGGGAGGCCCCCCTCTCATTGGTAAGTTCTGTCTTTTCTCTAATTTACCTTTTTCATTTGTGTGTAAAATAACAGTATCAAAACAAGCCTTCTACAGTCTTATATTTTTCAAAGTATATCTAATAATGGTTACTCAAGGCTTGGTTGACTCTGTAGTAAGTGGACCTGAAGAAATTAAGGGAAGAAGCTATGCAGAAAACTTTCTGTGTCTACTCTCATCAACTAGTCTGAGTGACAAGATTATCCAGATTTTCATTTAGTTAAGCTTGCAGATTAGGAGTAATAAAGTAATATTTAGCTTCATACTTTTCTTTATCACTTTACACACTAGAGAAGATGGTATTTCAGTATTTTCAGCTTGTTCACAGGTCTCCATGGAAGTTTAGTGTAAATTAATGACCCTGAAACCTTACATCTGTTTTTTTTTCTGATTTTAGTAAACTGTTTTTCACAACCTGAGATCAAGTTATTTACACTCAGGCTTATAGGTATTTGGGAACATCTACTAAGCTATTTCTATCAGCAGACATGATAGAACTGTCAACTTTCATAATATGCTAATTATTATTCAACAAATAATTAGAACATAGCATCTCCCCTAAGTCAGCAAACAGGCAGGACAAGAATAGAATGTGTAAACACTCAGGTGAAGGAAAATGAATACATAATCTGACTAAAAAGATTAGATGAATTCTGAATCTCTTTAAGAAAGGTCTAAGCTGGCTCTGGAAGAACATGCATATTTGAAAGGGAAATGGAACCCAGAGAGGAGAAAAAGATGGATGATGAATAATGAGGGACTGACAAGTAACAGGCAAATATGAGAAAAAGACTAAGGAGTTACAAAATGAATCAAGATGAGAAAAAGCACGAAACACAGGGAAAATCAAAATCCATGGAGGGTGAATTTTTTAAAAATCAGAAAAATAATTGTAGCCGAGACATTCTGAAGTGGTAAGAGCAATAGTTAGGAAAGGCTAAGGAAGCCTGTGGTGTTGGGGCAGGGATGGCGGAGGTGGTGGTAAGATGGAGATTTAATTCCACAGTTGTTTACTGAAGTCCTACTCAGGACAAGCTGTCATGTCAAGAGCTTCAGAGCCCACAAGACAAAATAAGAAACACCTCACTCTCTAGAAGCCTAATGAGATGATGAAAACAAAGCTGCACCATACCTAAAAACCACGATAGATGGCAGATGGAGAGGACTACCAGGAGAGAAGAACCCAGAGATGAGGAGGAAGAGGACTAAGCTCCACAGTAAAGGACATGACTCCCCATCACTGACATGCTTGACCATGAGCACAAGAGTCATTCAAGAGAAGAGAGAGTTCAATAAACACACGAAAGCCATTCTCATACTCACAAACACAGCACAGGAGAACTCCAGTAGAGAAGGGGTCTGCAAACTGTGGCCCCTATGCTAAATCCAGGCCACTGCTCATTTGTACGTGGTCCATGAGCTATGAACGAGTTTTCTATTTTCAAATGGTTAAAAAGAAAGTTTTTAGAATATATTTTGTGACATGTGAAAATTACATAAAATTCAAATTTCAGTGTCCATAATAAAGTTTTATTGGAACACAGCCACTTTATTACAGATTGTCTATGGTTTCACTGGCACTATAATAGCAGTTGAGTAGTAGTAACAGAGACCTTTTGGCCCAGAAACCCAGCCTAAATATTTACTATCTGGGTGACAGTAAAAGCTGACTGACTTCCGCTTAAAGAGCGTGCCAGGCCTCTTCAACACAAATGTCAAGCATGAATCCTGTCACTTTTCAAAGGACGAGACAGGAAAGCTGTGTAGTTTTCTCATTACACAACAGGCTCTGTCGTCATAAGGACGGGGTTCCAGTCCTGATCCCTCAGTCACCAGCCGTGCAATCTGCCAGGTTATTTAACTTGTCAGAGCCTCAGTTTCCTCACCTGCCCAGAAGAACACTATCAATCCACACCAACCAACCAGCAGTTAGGCTTACCAGGAGCGGGACAGGCTGTGACTTCTTGACCTTCACCTTTTAGCTCACATAGAAGTTCTTCTTTCACATGCCCATTTGAGATGTTTATATGCACACAAGACTTCCCTGGTGGCTCAGAGGTTAAAGCATCTGCCTCCAATGTGGGAGACCCGGGTTCAATCCCTGGGTTGGGAAGATCCCCTGGAGAAGGAAAAGGCAATCCACTCAGTATTCTTGCCTGGAGAATCCCATGGACGGAGAAGCCTAGTAGGTTACAGTCCAGGGGTCGCAAAGAGTCAGACACGACTGAGCGACTTCACCTTCACCTTCATATATGCACACAACACAAAGGCATTGGCCACACAGGGGCACAAAAGACTAATCTCAAATCACAAATCAATTGTTTTGCTAACATCAGTCATTTTTAATGCCTTTTTAAACCACAAATCCCTTTGAGTATAATCATGCATTCATTTACCCAACAAACAATTGAGTTCTGTGATTGCCAACTGATATTTTGTTGGGGAAACAGACAACAAATACAAATCTATATACCCTTGCACACATTCACATACAGATATTATAGTTATATGTATATGTGCATATATATATATATGCCCACACACTTTATTATGTATAGACATATGGAGAGAGAGTCAACAGACTGGATGCGGGGGATGAGAAAATGCAAGAAATTGAATACAAGTAAGAGATTTTTGCTGTGAGCAACTGGTGCCATTTTCTAAGATCAGCAATTCCATGGGAGAAGCAGCTTCAAGGAAGAAATCCCGAGTGTGCTTTGGGGCAAGATTTAAATACCAATCAGACACCCTAGTGATAATGCTGAAGAGGGATTTAGAGAGAAGAGTCTGATATTCTTCAGTAAAGTGATGGATACAGGCACAGATTTGAGAGTCTTCTGTACTAAGTTAGCATTTAAAGCCCTTGGACAGCTGAAATGACTTAAATATACCAATGGAAAAGGGGTGGGGGGAGAACACAGGAGAGCACCCTGGGCCCTTCAACACTGAGAGGTCAAGCAGAGAAGCGAGGAAGGTCTATGAGGATGAACAGCCAGAGAAGGAGGCCAAGGGAACACGAAGTCACGAAAGCCTAGAGTTAAGAGTACTGTCAATACAAGGAGAAATGGCCCTCCTTGTCCATTGCTGCTGAGCAGCTGCAGCACAGTGCCCTCTGGGAGCACTGGGATGGAAGCAACTCAAATGAAGTCATCTCAGTGAAGTGGTGGCAGTGAAGAGCTACTGGAATGGGATAAGAAAAGAATATGAAGTGAGGAAGTGAAAAACATAAATATCTCTGATGAAACCAAGCACTTTTATCCCAGACCCAAAAAAAAAAAAAAAGGCACACTAACATATGAAGCATCAAGTATTAGGGGACTAGGGGGATTACACAGAACTCTCTAGAACTATGAACCCCCTAAAGTTCTACGTACTCCATTAAAAAACCTTGGTCCACAGTGGAAACATACCACCATGGCAAACTCCACACTGCCAACCAAAACCTACAGTCATGAAAACATGGACAATTCCAGGTATTTGGAGGTCTCCTGTCTTTCCCACGAAGCTTGCTCCCTTTAGAATGTGGCTCTTTTTCATAAAATGGAATCACTGAGATTCAGAAAGAACCCATAGGCTTCATTATGGTGAACTAAGGCAGATTCACTCTAGCTCTTTCATGGACTTGTTTAAGAGTCCAACTGAGGGGTGCAGAGTTGGGGGGCATCAGAGCTCAGATACCTTAATTCTATTACCTGACTTGCTTTTCCTGCCACCTCAAGTTTAGGAGATTGTGACTGGCATAAGGATTTCACCAAGAAGGCAGTTGAAATAGTCTTATTTTTCCAGAAAAGCCTCTAGTGCCAAGTTAAGCAAATGAGTAGCCAGGACATCATACTGTCAGACCCTACAGAGTCAGACTTTTTAAAAGATAAAGCAGTATTCATAGGACTAATTTTTTCCACCTCTCATTTGCTCCTAAATCTCAACGTTGGCTGGCATGTTGCCCTTTCATATAGGGGAAGGATACCAAACCATGCATGTCAGGCTTACCACATTTCTTACAACCATGTTGAGATGTAACACACAGATAACCAGGGCTTGTCTGCATCATGCTTTACAACTCACTTAAGCACAGACACCAACTTTTAGTAGCAAAAGAATCTGAACCAGAAACAGTTCATGCTTGTTCTTCTGTCTCCTCCAGTAACCCTCTACCAAACACTGCCTGTACCTTTTCAGAAGGCAAAACAAGGTGAGGACCAAGAACCAAGCACTGAGTTACAGCCGAGCTGTAATGGAGCTCACTTTTTAATGATGAAAAACAATTAAGTTAAATAGCCATGTATCTAACTATATGAAATTTTCAAATGGAGATACACACACATATATATAAAGAAATTTTCAAATTGGGGTTATTGTTTTTTAAAAAAGAGAACAGAGTGGTCAAGGAAAGACTCTCAGAAGAGGTCATGCATGAGCTGAGATCTGAATAATAACAAGGTGTCAGCCATGGGAAAAGCTGAAGAAGAGTGTTCTGTCTGTGCTTTTAAAATCCTGCTTCCAATATCAGACTTGGAACCACTGGAAAATAACCTAGACTAAGCCATTTAGCAGCAGTATTGCCTACAGCAGAAAAAATAAATATGAACTCCTGGGATTGCCTATAAAAAGGAGTGAGTCATTACTTCTTTTATGAGGTTTTCAATGACTAATTAAGAGAACAGGGAGCCCAGAAAAATTACAACTCCTTGTACTTTTACTGCCTGTGTCCACGAATTACATCATCTGCCCTTGGTATCTATCCCTAGAGTAAGTCTATGTTGCTAAATTATCAGTCATGACTCCTGAATATCACAAGCAGGGAAGGGTTTAGTTCAGTTTGTCTAAGTAATTGTACAAATTTTATGCAGACTCAAGAAAAGGACTGAAACACAGAAAATGAAACATAAGATGCAGAAAGTAGAATGCTGAATATGCTGGGCTCAACGCTGGGGCTTCCCAGTGGCACAATGGTAAAATATCTGCCTGCCAATGCAGGAGACTCAGGAGACATGGGTTCAATCAGGAGACACGGGTTCAGTCCCTGGGTAGGGAAGAATTCCTGGAGTAGGAAATGGTGCCCCAGTTCAGAGCTGTTGTCAGGAGGTTCAATAGGCAGAGAAGCCTGGTGGCCTTTGATCCACGGGGTTGCTAAGAGATGGACACAACTGAGCATGCGTGTAATGCTGCCTAATACCTTGATAATTTCACTTGCTGATTCTGATAATTACATGTCCAGTATTTTTTAAAAAATTCAAGCATAATTTTACTGACAACATCAATATCTGTATCAACTTCACCAAAATTCTCCAACAAAAAGAAAAAATTTTCCTAGTGTAATATCAGAATCAAAATTCAGGTACATCCTGCTGCTAAAACAAAGTCAGCTCAAAGTGAAAGTCATTGATTCCCTGGTGAAAACCCATTTGCTAGGACTGATCCATTTTTGCCTCAGATAAAACACAGACAGTGTAGGCTATTTAAGCCTAATTTGTACCATATTGTTTCAAAAAATTGATCACTTTCATGTTTCATTTAGGGAAAAAAAAAAAGAAGACAAAGATTTAACTGTTTATAACTGCTTCATCATCTTCAACATGGTTCTCCTACCTTTATGAATGAACAAGTTTATGATTACCTACAGCAAAACTCAGAATCCACCTGCCAATGCAAGAGATGAAGGCTTGATCCCTGGATTGGGAAGAGCCCCTGGGGAAGGAAATGGCAACCCACTCCAGTATTCTTGCCTGGAAAATCCCATGGACAGAGGAACCTGGTGGGCTATAGTCCATGGGGTTGCAAAACAGTCAGACACGACTTAGCAATCAGACAAAACAGAAAAAATCAGAGGTCTAAGATACCAGCAGTATGCTGCTGCTTTTTCTCTAACTTTCCTCTCCTCTCCCTATACTCTAGTGGAATCAAAGAAACAGAAGGAGGGGGTAGAAAATGTGTAGACTTCCATGTTACTGCCACCAATACTTAAGTCTTACAGAATTTTGCAGAACTAAGGTCTAAAATGACTGGCAATCACTCACTCAAAGCTCAGGCCACAATTACTAGCTACAATCTTCACAACGGTACCTATATAATGCTCCTTTAAGGTCCTCTATTAAAAACGAGAGAAACATCACACATATCCAAAACATTCAGCCAAGCAAGAGGAGGAAATGAAATGGATGAGAAATAAAATAGTTATTCAGAGACAGAAGTATGCCTTGATCATGTAGGATTAAGCCTCTTATAAGCTAACATAGGACGGAAAAAAAACACCACTGGATATGCAATGACAAGTGAAGCTTTAGATAAATTCCTGCAAAGAAAACAAAACTTCCAAACAGAGGGTATATAGGTCCTAATTCAGCTGATAAAAGTAACTGTGTCACAGCAATCCTGGACTAGGATAAACAGCGTAGGAAAATCCTTCATTGGCTAAGAGAAAGAGATTTCTAACCGGGAAGAAGTTCAGGGTCTTCAGAACTATGAGCAGCATCCAGGTCTCTTTTTATTTTAGTTGTGCAATGGGACAGCCTTATCCTGAAAGCTTATTATTTAAATGTATTATCATCCGATGAATACAAAGTTTAGAAGGTTGATGAAAACATAAAGTAAAAGTAAAGTAAAGTAAAGTCACTCAGTCGTGTCCGACTCTTTGTGACCCCATGGACTGCAGCCCACCAGGCTCCTCAGTCCATGAGATTCTCCAAGCTTCTCTCAATTTGATTCTGAATCTTAATGAGGCCACATCGAGTGGAATTAAAACAGAAGGAAGGGGAAAGAATGTGTAGACTTCTGTTACTGCCTTTAGACACGTATCAAATGATAAAGACAAACATATATACCGTCCACTTCTAGTGTATAAGTGTGCTCTCAGGCAGTGTGTTGTCTCACTTAATTCTGAGAAGCACTTTATAAAATGGTGGGTACTATTATTATCCTCAGTTTACAGATAAGGAAACTAGGGCACAGATAAGTTAAGAAACCCTATCACAGAGCTTGCAAGTAGCAGAG
The DNA here is from genome assembly GCA_006408695.1 of Aepyceros melampus. Lineage (NCBI taxonomy): Eukaryota > Metazoa > Chordata > Mammalia > Artiodactyla > Bovidae > Aepyceros > Aepyceros melampus. The sequence goes on along the minus strand of SJXQ01012398.1, from coordinate 97,972 downwards.
TCAGAAAGCAGTATCAGTCTGGCTGGCTTCCCAAAGGAAGTTCTTAGTTACATAGTTATTCCTTGATGCTCAACGGGAGACCTTTAGTCCTCAGCTCTGCTCTGTGCTATGTCCTTTAAAAAAGCATCTCTTAATCTCCCAGCAACTCAGTCACTTCTATGACTCTGAAATAGTACAGATTTACTTTACAAGTCACAGTGAAAGTTCACAACAGAATGAAACATTCTGTGGGGAGAGCACTGGTGTCCAAATTACTGAGTCACACTTTTGAAACTTAGGTAAGCTCACTTTGAAAGGGCACTGAGACCATCAACAAACTCCATAACAAGCCCACAGAGGGTTCTGATAAAGGTCTTCAGGGGCCTTGAATTCTGACAGGGGAGAGAGGTTAAGCTAATATATAGTTATTATAAACATACAATAATTAAATACACCAAGAAGATGGAGTTGGTCTCAATGTGTCAGACAATGGATAGGGTTTGTTTCAGAAAGGCTTCCTGAAGTTTGAAAGGCCTGTGGGCTGTAATTTTTTGGAAGGAAACAACGAAAAGAAACAAAAAAAAAAGAATATTCTTCCATACGTAATGGGTAGCCTGGGCAAATCTTCAGATCATGAGCCTGAGTTCCGGCCAGAGTATCTGTAGAGCTCAAATGGACAAAAGCTAATTTCTACTTAAAACATTTCTTAGAAGGCAAATGCAAGAAAAATATTGCTGCCATGCTGTTTTCTTCTACCTCTAGGCTATTTTTCCCAAATAATGAAATCGTTTTAATAAAAAAATGAATAATAAAACCCTGAACTATTTTTAAAGTCTGAAAACATTGTATCTTTCTTTCTGTTGCCAAGCAACATACCTTTGCTATGATAAAATCTGAGACCTTGATTAACATTCTCAGTCGTATAGAAAGGTTATAGAAACAGGATATCTTGATTACAGAATGAAGGTTTTTTTAAAATAAATAACTGAAAAGAAAATGGTAAGAAATTAAATAGGACTCCTATCAAACCACTACATTTTTACACTGGAAACAGCCATGAATTCTTCAGTTTCAGAAAACTCAAAGTACAGGGCTAATAATAAAGGGGGATTCTATGCAGATACTCAAATTGCTGCAGCCATATGAAAACATAGCAATGTCACTGCTACTATGTTACCTTGAATTAAGTGCTTTCAGTGACTGAATGGTTTTTCGTTAGTTTTTGCATCTTTCAGCGCTAGACATCACCTAGCAGATGGTAACAGAGCTGGGTAACTGATGGTAAACAAAGCAAAATGAAGAGTTCTTCTCTCATGAAATCCAGAGTCTAGAGGAACTTGTTTTATAGATGAGGAAATTAAGTAACTTCCCCACAGAGCTAGTTAGTGGTAGGCGTGGAATTGCAACTCAAGTCTGTTTTGACTCCAGAATCTACCAAGGTTCAATGCTTGTGCCCTAACTTGAGAGGTGAAAATTCCATTGTGCCTCACAAGAATATCACACCTAGAAAACAGTAGTTTTTATTTCTACGTGACTCAGTTTAAAAGGGAACCTTGAATTCCTTTAGACACATTCTAGTTTGTCAATCAGGAGAGTGGAATATCTGGAAAATATATTAGGAATACTCTCCAGGTTGTCTGACCAGCAGAGAAGATTTAGGTGGAGATGTGATAAACATCTATATAGCAGAAAATTTTTACGTAGAAAAAGTATGAGACTTATTCTATAAAGCCTTGAAATAAGAGTAGAACCAAAGAAAAATAATGGGTGGAGGATAAGAAGGGGCAGATTTCAATTCAACAAAAAGAGCTTTTTTGACACAAAAATTCGTCCAAAATTGATTATAGGTGGTTTCAGAACAAAATGAAGATGCTTCCCTGGTCGCCCAGTGATTAAGAATCCACCTGCCACTGCAGAGGACACAGGTTCGATTCCTGCTCAGGGAAGATCCCACAGGCTACAGGGCAACTAAGCCTGTGCACCACAACAACCGAGCTTGCGCTCTGGAGCCCGCAGACAGCCACTACTGCACTCACCTGCCGCAGCCACTGCAGCCCTCACGCCTACAGCCTGTACTCCACACAAGAGGCGCTATCACGACGAGAAGCCCGCACACTGCAACTAGAGAGCAGCCCCTGCTCGCTGCAACGGGAGAAAGCTGGTACACAGCAACACAAACTCAGCACAGCCAAAAATAAAAATAAACGATTTTTAAAAATATGCTTAAAAAAGGAAGTCTCAGGAACTACAATTCTTCAAGTAGAGAACAGCCAATAAACTATGGACAGTGATATCGATGATGTATGAGAACTCGAGGTTGGATCAAATCGTTCTAAAAATCCATCCACTTCAATATATTATCATTCTAGAGGAAAGTCTTATACTTTAGTTTTTGACACATACATACATACATATAAAATTCAGGCAACCAGGCATATATTCCTACATGTAGAAGAAATTTTCTTTTAAAATTATGTTGACTATATCAAGGAGAAAAGGTTCAGTGAGGTGCCTATTTATCTTTAACAACTCTCTTTAAGGCTTGCTGAAAAAAAATCAAAACAATAACAGCCAAAATATAGCAGGAGTGGGCTGAAGGAAACCCAAGAACCAGGAATCAAAGAAGAGTTAGCAAATATAAATGAATATTCAAAACTCTAAATCCTCTACCAGCAAATCTGTAAGGTTTCCAGTTCAGAGAATATATATTGGTCCTATCACAGGACCACTGAGTATCACTCTGCATTTTATAGTCTCTGTGAACTGCACTCCGTGGAGCTGTTCAAGGCATAATTTGCCAGGCCATATGCCCCAACCCTGCGTATCCTTCATAAACCAAGAGAACATAACAAACTCCCTTCCAGTTAGAAGAAACATGTTGAGTTCCATGTCCCCTAGTGCCCATGGCCTTGTAAGCTCAAGTTACCTTTTTACCAGCCCCTCATGACAGAGGATGGTATGTATTTACAAGACTGGCTAAGACAGTGATCAAATTAATGATCCTGATTTCACTGGCCCATTGCTCTAAGACAATAAGCTAAGCAAGCACTCTGTCTGGTTATGGCCAAAAACGAAAATCAAAATCAGCTCACTATTAATAAAAATCGTAATAATTTCTTTTAAAAAAAGGTCACCACTTTTCTGACCTTGGACTTTTTTTAACAAACCAGCTACGAAAGATAGAAATTTCTTTCTTTTAGCCTGTCCCTGACTTGCAGTTAAGGACCGATAATACAGAATTGCTTGAGGTTTCCCACATATAATATACAGTATTATTTAGCTCTCTTCCTTTTTGTCATCCTAGGAGATTTTCTGCTAAGAGTGGAGGGTAAAGAGGCTGAAAAGGAAAAGGGACTTAACTATGGTGTTAAAAGGTCTGAAACAGTTACAGAGAGGAACAAGAAAAAAAGATGTTAACTGAGTCCAATATTTTTTTAATGTCTAATTTGCAGATATGATGTTAAATACAGAAAATTCTAAGGAATCCAAAAAACTATCAGAACTAATAAGTGAATTCAGTAAGACTGCTGAATCAACTCTATTTCTATACACTAGCAATAATCAAACAAAAATAAAATTGAGAAAAAGCAATTCTATTGACAAGGCCATCAAAAAGAATAAAGCCCATATAAATGGATTTAATAATAGAAGTGTAAAATCTATGCACTGAAACCTCCAACATGATTGAAAGACATTAAAGAAAATCTAAATTAATGGAAAGACATCCAATGTTAATGAATCAGAAGACCTGATACTCTTAAGCTGACCATATTTCCTAAATTGGTCTCCTGATTCACTGTAATCCCTATCTAAATCTCAGCTGAAGGACTTTTCAGTGGTTAACAATCTGAGCTCCCAAAATCTGGGGCCTGGGTTCAATCCCTGGTCAGGGAACTAGATTCCACATGCTGAAAATAAGACCACATGTTGCAACTAAAGGTCCTGCATGCGGGAACTAAGACCTGGCATAGCCAAATAAATATTTTTTAAAATCTGAGCTGCTTATTTTTGAAAAAATTAAGTAAGAAACTGATATCAAAATTCATAAAGAAATTCAAAGGACCCAGAATAGCCAAAATAATCATGAAAAAAAAAGTTAGATGATTCACATTTCCTGATTTCAAACTTACTACACAGCTGTGGTAATCAAGGCAGTATAGTACTGGCATAAGGACAGACTTACAGACCAATGAAGAGAACTTTCATGAATCTAAGGATTTACATATGACAGAGGTCCCAAGTCCATTCAATGGGGAATAGTCTTTTCAAAAATGATGTTGGAGTAACTGAACACCCACACACAAAGCAATGAATCCGTACTTCCTACCTCATCCCATGCACAAAGAAAAACACAAAATGGGTTTTAGACCTAAAGAGCTAAAACTATAAGACCCCTAGGAAAAAGATGGGTGTAAAAGTTTCATGAGCTAGGGCTAAGCAGTGGTTTCTTAGACATGACCCTAGAAGTACAAGCAACAAAATAAATTGGACTTCAACAAAATTAACACCTTTTATGCTTCAAAGGTAGAGAAGGAAATGGCAACCCACTCCAGTATTCTTGCCTGGAGAATTCCATGGACAAAGGAACCTGGTGGGCTACAGTCCATAGGGTTGCAAAGAGTCAGACACGACTGAGCGACAAACACACACACACACACACACACACACACACACGCTTCAAAGGACAATACCAAGGACAAAATGACCTATAGAATGGTGAAAAATATCTGTAAGTCTGGTATGTATACTTGATAAAGGACCTATATCTAGAACATATAAAGAAGATTTACCACTTAAAAAAAAAAAAAAACAGCTTTAAAATGGGCAAAAGAATTGAACAGACATTTCTCCAAAGATGACATACAAATGGTCAAGCACATGAAAAGATGCTCAAAAAACTGTGATACTTCATATCAACGAGGATAATAATAATAATAATAATAAAAAGACAACAACCAGCGTTGGTAAGGATGGAAAGAACTGGAATCCTATTGTTAGTGGGAATATAGAATGGTGCAACCCCTTTGAAAAACAGCTGGAATTCCTCAAAATGCTAAACATACATCATATGGTTGCCATGTAACCTAGAATCCCACTCCTAGGTATTTATTCAAGGAATAGGAAGACATAATGTCCACAAAAACACTTTCATACAAACATCCACAGTAGGTTTAAAACAGCCAAGATAAAGAAACCTAAATGTCCATCAATGGATGGAGGGATCAAAAAATGTGGAATATGCATACAATGATGCATATTATCTGGCAATAAAAAGCAACAATATACAGACATATGCTAAAAGACAAACTTCGAAAACACTGTGTGGAATGAATGCAGTCACAAAAGAATAATTATATGAAGTGAAGTCGCTCAGTCGTGTCCGACTCTTTGCAACCGTGGACTGCAGCCCACCAAGCTCCTCCGTCCACAGGATTCTCCAGGCAAGAATACTGGAGTGGGTTGCCATTTCCTTCTCCAGGGGATCTTCCCGACCCAGGGATCGAACCCAGGTCTCCCACATTGCAGGCAGACGCTTTAACCTCTGCACCACCAGGGAAGCCCTTTCATATAAAATCCATCACAGGCAAATCTGCTGCTGCTGCTGCTGCTAAGTCGCTTCAGTCGTGTCCGACTCTGTGCGACCCCATGGACGGCAGCCCACAGGCTCCCCCGTCCCTGGGATTCTCCAGGCAAGAACACTGGAGTGGGTTGCCATTTCCTTCTCCAATGCAGGAAAGTGAAAAGTGAAAGGGAAGTCGCTCAGTCGTGTCCGACTCTTAGCGACCCCATGGACTGCAGCCTACCAGGCTCCTGCACCCATGGGATTTTCCAGGCAAGAGTACTGGAGTGGGTTGCCATTGCCTTCTCCGAGGCAAATCTACAGAAGCAAAATATATCAGTGATTCCTTTGGGGTTGCGGGGGAGGGGAGAGACGGACTACTAACAGGTAATGGGTGTGCCTGCACGGGTGCTCAGTCACTCAGCCATGGCTGCCTCCTTCCGACCGCACAGGCCAGTACCCGCCATGCTCCTCTGTCCACCGGGTTCTCCACGCAAGAACACTGGAGTGGATTTCCATGCCCTCCTCCAGGGGACTCTTCCAGACCCAAGGATCGAACCCACGTCTCCTGTGTCTCCTGCATTGGTGGGTGGATTCTTAACCACTAGCATCACCTGGGAAGCCTTGGGGTAAATACAAATTCTTTTGGGAAAAATTAAAATGTTCTCAAGTCTCAGTGATGGCTGTACAACTGAATATACTAAACGTCATGGAAGTGTACACTAAACGGGTAAATTTTATGATACAGGTTATATTATCTTAAAGGGCTCCCCTGGTGGCTCAGACGGTAAAGCGTCTGCCTGCAATGCGGGAGACCCAGGTTCAATTCCTGGGTTGGGAAGATCCCCTGGAGAAGAAATGGCAATCCACTCCAGCACTCTTGCCTGGAAAATCCCATGGACGGAGGAGCCTGATAGGCTATAGTCCAAAGAGTGGCAAAGAGTCGAACACCTGAGCAACTCCACTTATCTTAAAGATATGAAAGGAGGTGAAAAGGTAAGGTGAGTAGGAGGGGAAAGGGAAGAAGCTGGGTAGAAGGGAAGGAGAGGAAAACGAAAAACACCACTAGACTGTTGAAGCGGATTCTAGAGGATTGTTTAGGGCTATGGAAAGATCCATCTCATCACAGCTCTGACAAACCTCTGATGAAGCCACTCCAGACGTCTGTATGGTCAGACTTTGGGGCAGCAACACTGATGGTCAGAACAATACAGTGGATGAGGTAAACTCTCCTTCAGCCCTTTAGACTTCTGCCAAGGCTACTTGCTAAGAATATCAAATTTTAATTTATAGTAATTTTTTCACCTTTGATGTAATGAACTGTCCTTTAAAATGATAATTATTATATCAAAGATGGGAGCAATGATTTCAATTCCTATTTTCAGGGATGAGACCAAGATAGAACTATTGAGGCTCATCCATTTCTTGGGACACCGTGACAGCAATGGTTGACAAACCATGGCTCAGGGGGCCAGAACCTCCTACCTGTGTTTGTAAACAAAGTTTTAGGGGAACAGAACCATGCCCATTCATTTACATGTTGTACATGACTGCTTCTGTAGAATTGAATATCTGTGACAGAGATTCAGGACCTGCAAGGTCTAAACTATTTACTCTTACTCTTTACAGAAAAAGTCTGCCGATTCCCACTCTAGAGAAATACAACTAATTTGATTTTTAACAAACAATTTATACACTCAAATTAACAGTCTCCTTTTCAAAGCATACACCTTGCTCGATGGTTTATATTTATTTCAGTGATGCCACCATTGCTCAATGCTTTTCTGAAATTCTCCTTCTGGGTTGTCTTTTAAGATCTGAAATGCATATCCTAGCAATGGAAAACCAAGGTAAGTAGCTATTTGGAACGAAGATGGTAATGAGGACGGGTAAAATTATCACTGGTTTAAAATCAAGTATGACTTTAAATAATCCACCCCAGTATTCTTGCCTGGAGAATTCCATGGGCAGAGGAGCCTGGAGGGCTACAGTCAGGCATGCAAAGAGTCAGACACGACTGAGTGACAGCACAGCACGACTTGAAATAATTCAGCTGGCACTCCCATGAAGCATGTAAACTGTCTTCAATAGCAATTTCAAATCAGTTCCAAAGATGACTTGAGACAGCATCTTTTGAATAACTGTTGCCCCTCCTACTGTCATTATTTTGAAGAAGAAAGCTCATTTGGATGTATAAATTCCAATATATTGGTTACATTCCTTACCTCCCAGTCACATCTCCTACTGGGGACTTTGGATACATTTATTATCAACGGGTGGGCAAATATGCCTGATATGCCCCTGAATATTATGTGCCAAGAAAACAGATTTACAAAGACATTAACTCTCCATGGTTCAATTATCCTTGATGGGCTTTCTGATAGGCTGCACATCTTCTTCCCTGCCTAGGTCCAGAGAGTCATTCCTCTATAACAGAGAAGTGTTCCAGCCCAGTGGCTCTAACAGAGAATACCCCTCTATGCATGACTGCACATAGAAATGTGGGGTGGGAGCGGCTTGCATTTCAAATAATTCCCAAGTCTTTTGCCTAAGATATGGCCTGATAGGGGTTATTTCATTAATTCCAAAAGTTGGGAGTCATTTTAACAAGGATAAATATATGCAAAGACCTTTTCTCAGACTCTACTGTATTGCTCACAAAGCCAGTTCACAACACATCACCTAGAGGCTGTGGTTTTGCTCTCTTCTTTCAAGTGCAGTGAGAAATTCACACTTAAACACATTTAAAAGCAGAGTGAGAAATATGTTATCTAGCAAAATCTTTCTCAATTTTTACGATTCTGTTTTCAAATATTTTACCATTTTCTTGCCCAATTTCAAATTTGACAAGAATTTTCATTAAATAACCCTCCTTTACCTGATCTTTCCATAGCATTTGATTACTTTTCACAGAAAAATAACTCTCACTTTACTGTTATAGTTCATCAATGTATGCAGTATTTTAACCAAATTTCAGGATTACAACAATTGTAATGGACAATAAACAGGTTTGGGAATACATACAACTAACTCCTGGTAAGCAAACAGTTCAACTAGTGGGAGAAGTTGATGAGTCTACCAGAGTGAGTATTCTTCTAGCTGCAATGGCACTTAGTATGCTTTATTGCAAAAATGGAAATACTCATTGTGTTAAGTAGGAAAAGTGAAAGTTAAGTGCACATCTACCACACTGTATGTGCATAGGTGGTATACAACTTCATGAGGCTGACAGTTTAAAGCTTTGCACACAGGCTGATTCTATCTGAGTGAGCCCAGATCTATCAAATCATTTCATCAAAATGTCTTGGTGGTTCATCTCTTATTCATAAGTAAGCACTTGTTATTTGTGTACCAGGAAATGGAGTCAGAAAAGCAAAGAACCACAGAAAAAAGAATTAGGATCTTAAATGTGCATGTTTTCATAAAACAGGAATCTGTTTTGAAAAGGAACAGAGACCTAGTCTAGTCCAGTGGACCAGGGGCTGGAGGGTGGTAAAGGCAGGGGTGACGAAGGCTCTGGTGGGAATGGAGAAGCTATACTAGACTCCACCAAGAGACCCGACATCCTTGACCACCTGATTTCTCTTTCCTTCTAGATCAATGGGGAAATTTATCATATGTTATTTTCGGTAGCCAGGAGATAGAAGAGGTTATCGCTGGAGACCAACCTTTACTGCTGTTTTGTTAGGTAAAGCCAGTCACACTTAGCTTTTAGACAATCCATTTGTGGCTGCTCCTATCACTAAGTGCACTGACGTTGCTGAAGAGTGATCTTCTGGAATGCCACTTAGCTACCGAGAAGAAATGACAAAGTACAAGCTGCCTTCTCAGAAATGCCTGACCCGCTAAACTGTCTGCAATAAGTGAGTGAGTTTCTGGAAAACAAAGTACCACCCCCTCTGTGTCGTTCTTTGTGCCTAGTTTTTCTTTGAAAGTACATTTGTCTTTCTTTAGAGTCACTATTATAAAAGGTAAGCTGTTTGCAGAAGCTTAGTGATAGCTTCCTGGCTTGCTATAAATAATCACATCTTATTCTCTGATATGTCAATAGTTTAGTGTTTTGTCTTTATACTCTACAACCTTGGTTTCATAAAAACAAAATCCCTAAAATATTTATTTAGCATGTGAAAGATATCTGATTTAGCATCCTTTTAAGGGGAAAAAATATAATAGTGGAGCAATAGAATTTTAGATTAAATAGAAAACAACATCAAAAAGGAATTAGAATGTCTGTGCCTAATGTGACAAGCAAAGATCTTCCCAGAACACTGACATCTCGGGCTTCCTCAAGTATGTCATGACTTCAGAACGCCATGCTTTTATACTTACTGTTTCCCACATTCCACTGCCCTTCCCTAGCAAGTGTCAGAATCTTTACATCTTTAGAAACCTCAGTGAAGCTCTACCTCTTTCCCACATAGTCGATGGCTCCCTACACCTTGCTCCCATAAACTACCACACTCATGTCTATTACAGTTAGTATAGTCTACTGTTTCTGACACTAACTCCTACTATATTTCAGTCTCATAAAGAAAGGGACAAATTCTTATTCTCATTCTAGTATTAATGCTGACACATAACGAACATTAGAAAAATATTTACAGAATGGATGAAACAGAAAAAAGGAAAATGTCTGCTTGTACGGGGGCAAAACAATGATATTGTTCAAGTGGAATGGAAGAAAACTAAGCTTGCACTTTCTTTAGTAAATGGTGTTATACAAACGGATCTCTGAGAGGACAGAGAGAAGTGAACAGCCAGGTGTGAGGCTAAACTTGAGAGTAAAATTTGCAAATCAAGTAGGGGGCATTCCAGACAAAGGAACGAAGCAAAGGCACAAAAATACCAAATAGCTGGAAGGGCAAGAGAAAGATGAGTAGGCAGAAGACTGAGCTGTTTTTGCAGCAGAATGAGGGAGGGAGTGGTCAGGAAAAAGAAGCTATTTAAATGGATACATTTTATTGTATGCAAATGATGCCTCTAGAGAGGATTTTTAAATGCAAGATCACCAGTGTTTTAACTATAGTTGATTCATAGTATTGTGTTAGTTTCAGGGGTATGGGGTAATGGATTATTTTTAATGCCATCTTGTTTGTTGTTGACACACCCTCTAACACTGCATTTAGTTATTTCTCCATATACTGGTAGATCTTTTTTTCTCCACAGTTATTCTACAGAGATCCCTGAGGGAAGAGTCTGTGTTATTTACCTTAACATTACTCATCTTCACCTCCTTAAGATCTAACACAAGGCATGGCACATTGTAGGTATACTATACTACTGCTTCTGGCAGGGGACCTAAGGGCCCAGAAAAAAAATGTATGTGTGTACAGGCACACACATATGAATCAAGTCAGTGTGAAGGCACATTACAGTCTAAACAAAATTCAACAATGGTACCTCTGCATCACTACCAACCTCCTTAGTACATTGCTGCTCACGACTATGCTACTTCAGTTCAGTTCAGTTGCTCAGTCGTATCCGACTCTTTGCGACTCCAAGAACCGCAGCACGTCAGGCCTCCCTGTCCATCACCAACTCCCAGAGTTTACCCAAATTCATGTCCATTGCGTCGGTGATGCCATCCAACCATTTCATCCTCTGTCGTCCCCTTCTCCTCCTGCCCTCAATCTTTCCCAGCATCAGGGTCTTTTCAAGTGAGTCAGCTCTTCGTATCAGGTGGCCTAAGTATTGGAGTTTCAGCTTCAACATCAGTCCTTCCAGTGTACACCCAGGACTGATCTCCTTTAGAATGGACTGGTTGGATTTCCTTGCAGTCCAAGTGACTCTCAAGAGTATTCTCTAAGACCACACTTCAAAAGCATCAATTCTTGGGCATTCAGCTTTTGTTATGGTCCAACTCTCACATTCATACATGACCACTGGAAAAACCACAGCCTTGACTAGACAGACCTTTGTTGGAAAAGTACTATCCTACTTAATCTACTAAAAAATGGATAAGTCAGGGCTCACAGTTTGGGAGGCATCTCATAAACTAAATATGTAAATAATAAGTAATCAGCACACCCCTGCAGATGAAAGTATTTTCTGAGTTCAGTAATATATTCACACGTTCCCCCAACTCCTACCTCTGGTCCTCCCTATACCTTCTAAGAAGTAAATTTCTAATAATTCAAGAAGTTAAATGCTATCTCCAAAAATTCTAATATTAAAAATCTATGAGAAGAAGACAACTTGCCCAGTTCCTTCCGACCCTGTCTCATCATCAAGTCACAACACAGGAAAAAGGTGAGGACTATGCTAGATTGAAGAACCATAAAGAGACAAAACAGCTAGATGCAAAGAGTGACTTGCAGTAGAATCTAGGCTAGGCTAACCAAAGTTCTAAAGGGTATTTTGGGGATGATCATTCAATTTTGAATATGGACCAGGTAATACATAAAATGCAAATGTACTGACATGAAACAGTAAAACAGCATTAGCTGGAATAAAAGTATATTATAAAATAGCATGTAGAGTATGATTATTTTGGTTAAAAAAGCATGTGCGTGGAAACGGATATGAAGAAAATTTACAGACATTTATGGTAATCTCTGGTGGTAGGAAGATGCTGTTTACTTTCTTATATTTTCTATTTTCTACAATGTACATATTTGCTGTTATAATAAAAGTTATTTTTAATTTTAAAAAAGCAGTTAAGTAACCTAGCTTCTTTAGCAAGCATAGTTTTGCTTTAAGATCGTTTAGATCACTACATTAAGACTATAGTTTCCATTTTTGTTTTTAAATTCTTCTTTCTCACAAAGATATTTAGCACTCTACCCAAAGTTACAATGTACAATGTATTTCCTGAAATTACTTAAGGAGCATTTTGACTGAGAAAAATTCTATACTGAGGTTTATTCTTCTTTTTTGCTGCTTTTGTTTTGGTTCCTAAGCAAGATTTTTCACACAAGATGTTGTATCAGACACGATGCCATATGCCCTCAAAACTCAGCAGGAACAACTCAAGAGTCTGTAAAACAGATTCATGATGCTTTTTCATAAACTGACTTCCCTATGATCCTTAAAATATGCACATATTTTGAGAAACAAATTATCAGGCAAACCTAATTAAGAAAGATAATTATAACTAACCAAAAAGGTTGGCAAATCACATTCAGAGATGTATATTCAGATGTTTGCCATGATTTTCATGTTCAATAAACATAATCCTTGGATAATTAAGATACTTTGCATTAATTTTTTTTTAAAAAAAATCATTATTTTGAGCATTTTGCTTTTATTCCACATAGTTCTTTTTCCCTTCCATGCTAGATGTTTATGCCTTCAGGAAGAAAACACCAATACCTTACAAATGCTGGCTCTCTTTACATAGCATCAGCATATGAGGATACAAAAGTGAAAATTCATTATCCACTTACTTTGTATAACACCAAACATTCACGTATTTTAAAGCACCAAAAAGATATGACTGCCAGTAAAATTAAAAAAAAAAAAAAAAAGCTAAGTAAAAGAATTCACCTCCTCCAAAACCAACCAAAAAATTAAATATAGAAGAAATCTCTCTGGAACAAGAAGTGACGAATCCACAGTGGGAACTATGGAGCACATCTCAACCACAGCGGTAATGTTACCACCCATACCTCCTCATACATCAGTGGGAGTAGGTTTTCCTAAAAGTTCAAGTCAGATGAGGCCTACAGGCAGAGAAGGCCTATCCAGTGACGAAGGCAACCAGATGCAGAGGTTTAAATCTGGGGAAAGGGGTGGGGGACGTTGGGAACTTGGGATGGTTATAGGAAACACTGATATATCTGAGGGCAGTAAAGACATAGAACAAGCCAGAGTATAACAGGAGATACAGCTGAAACAGAAACCTGTTTTTTTGTTGTTGCTGCTGTTTTTAAATATCTGTTATCTCTGACCTAACCTTAGAGGAGGGAGATTTTCAGAGGAAAAGCAGTCAGGCCAGGAGATCTCAGAGTCTCTTACTTCGCTGGTATTGCCATGAGTCACATCACCTGTTAAAGGCTAAACTCTAAGGGAAGCTAACTCAAAGGGAAACAAATAGCCTATTTAATGAAAGGACTTCTGAAACAAAAACCAAAATTACAACAAAAGATTGTCCCAGTTCACATTCCCCTTACCTCATGAGCAAAGATGAAGAACATAAAAAGAAAAACAATGAAACAGAGAAAGATTTCAAGCTAATAGTTTCTGATGTCTGCAGGGAAATTTTAGATAAAAAGGCTCACTTAAGGGACTTCTCTGCTGGTCCAGTGGTTAACAATCTGCCTTCCAATGCAGGGGACGGGGATTCAATCCCTGGTTGGGGAACTAAGATTCCACATGACTTAGGGCAACTAAGCCCATGTGTCACACTAGAGAAGCCTCCACTTTCCTCAAGAAAGAGCCATGGGTCAAGAAAGACCCAGAGCAGTTCAGTTCATTTGCCTAGTTGTGTCCAACTCTTTGCGACTCCACGGACTGCAGCACTCCAGGCCTCCCTGTCCATCATCAACTCCTGGAGTTTACTCAAACTCATGTCCACTGAGTCAGTGATGCCATCCAACTATCTCATCCTCTGTTGTCCCCTTCTCCTCCCGCTTTCAATCTTTCCCAGCATCAGGGTCTTTTCAAAGGAGTCAGTTCTTCGCATCAGGTGGCCAAAGGATTGGAGTTTCAGCTTCAGCATCAGTCCTTCCAATGAATATTTAGGACTGATTTCTTTTAGGATGGATCGGTTGGATCTCCTTGCAGTCCAAGGGACTCTCAAGAGTCTTCTCCAACACCACAGTTCAAAAGCATCAATTCTTTGGCGCTCTGCCTTCTTCACAGTCCAACTCTCACATCCATACATGACAACTGGAAAAACCATAGCTTTGACTAGATAGACCTTTGCTGGCAAAGGAATGTCTCTGCTTTTTAATATGCTGTCTAGGTTGGTCATAACTCTTCTTCCAAGGAGCAAGGGTCTTTTAATTTCATGGCTGCAGTCACCATCTGCAGTGATTTTGGAGCCCCAAAAATAAAGTCTGTCAGTTTCCCCATCTATTTGCCATGGTGTTTGGGAAGCACACAGACTGAAACCGCCCACTCTGGCCAGGCACCATAGTAACCATTTGCATGAGTTGTTTTAGGACAGGAGGACCTGCTAAGGAATAGGGAACTAATAAGCCAATACCAGCTGGAAGAGTTTGGGAAAGGTCAAAGGGAGACACTACATGTCTGACCATCTCCCAGAATCCTTCTCTCTGGCGTCTATCTTGGCTGAACAAGGCGTGCACCATCAGGAAGGACTCTGAGTCAAAATGATTGGCTAAAGACAACCTAGAAACTAATCCCATCACCATAAAACCCGAGACTGCAAGCCATGTGGCAGAGCTGTTCTCCTGGGTTCCCTTACCCTACGGCTCTCTACCCAGGTGCCCTTTCCCAATAAAATCTCTTGCTTTGTCAGCACAGGCATCTCCTCGGACAATTCACTTCCGTGTATTAGATAAGAGCACAGATTTGGGCCCTGTTGTAGGACCCCTTCCTGCAACAAAGTGATAGGACTAGATGCTATGATCCTAGTTTTCTGAATATTGAGCTTTAAGCCAACTTTTTCACTCTCCTCTTTCACTTTCTCTTTAGATTTTCTTCACTTTCTTCCATAAGGGTGGTGTCATCTGCATATCTGAGGCTATTGATATTTCTCCTGGCAATCTTTTTTTTTTTTCTCCCTGCAATCTTAATTCCAGCTTGTGCTTCTTCCAGTCCAGCGTTTCTCATGATGTACTCTGCACAGAAGTTAAATAAGCAGGGTGACAACATACAGCCTTGACGTACTCCTTTCCTTATTTGGAACCAGGCGGCTGTTCCATGTCCAGTTCTAACTGTTGCTTCCTGACCTGCATACAGATTTCTCAAGAGGCAGGTCAGGTGGTCTGGTAGTCCCGTCTCTTGAAGAATTTTCCACAGCTTCTGGTGATCCACACATTCAAAGGCTCTGTCATAGTCAATAAAGCAGATGTAGATATTTTTCTGGAACTCTCTTGCTTTTTCGATGATTCAATGGATATGCAGCCAAAAATAAAAACATTTCAATAAGTAAAAAGCTCAATTAAAAAAAGAAACAAGTTTCAAAGAAATAAGATGACAAAGTCCAGATTTTAAAAGGAAAGAGAGAAATGGAAATATTCCTGAGACAAAAAAATGAAGAAAAACAGATGGAATGAATACAACTAAAACTATAATCAAAAACAAGATGGACAGGAAGGAGTAAGTCATCTTAAAAGGAGGGTGGGGGAAAACACAACACATATAATTGGTGTCTTGAAAGAAGAGAAAAGAATTAAATGCAGAAAAATACCCCCCCATATACAATGGGCCTCATCGGTGGTCAGGAAGGAACAAATGAATATCTGTATTCTAGGTTTCACGTATCAGACTGATAAATTTTAAGTCATACAAATAGCCATTATTGGTGAGCATTTCATCCACTGCCAGTGAGAATCTAACTAGAAATGTCCACTCTGGAACAAGTGGTATCATCTAGGAAAGCTGAAGACAGATACACTCCATGACTCTCTCCAAAGTACAATCCTAGCATGGTACACGTGCTTACATGAACCAGTATACATGTATAGAGCTGTTCGTGATGACTTTTTTCATAATTGTCAGAATCCAGTAACACCCTTAAGCCCATCAGCAGGAGAACAGATTCACATTCTATGGAATATTCATGCAGTAGACTACTACACAACAGGGATCAGCAAAGGTTTCTGTAAAGTGCTAGATAGTAAACACTTTCTACTTTGAGAACCTGTGATCTCTGTTGCAATTAATTCTGCCACGGAAACACAAAGGCAGCCATAGACACTACACACACAAATCAACTGCCATGTTTCAATCAAATTTTATTTATGGACAATAAAATCTGTATGTCATAACTGTCACATCACAAGATATTATTTTTCTTTAGACCTTTTAAAATATCATTTAGAAATTTTAAAACCATCTCAGCTTGCAAGTCATGAAAACTGGTTGCTGCCTAGCCGTGGCCCGCAGGTCAGAGCACAGCAATGAAAATATACAAAGCACAACCAACTGCAGAAGACACATGAATCTACAACATAAGATTGAGTTTTTTTTTAAGTGAGCAAATTTCACACATAAGTGAGATCATTAAAAAGTTTAAAAAGAATATATGCTAAAGAGGAAAATTATGTCAATATAGAAACAGCATTTAACAAAAACCCAACACTCTTAAACCAGGAATAGAGGAGAACGTCCCTAATTTGATCTGAAACATCCACAAAAAGCATAGAGCCAAGTTCATACTGGATCCTTTGCTCCTAAGATCTAGGACAAGGCAAGAATGTCATATCTCACTATTCCTATTCAACATCACACTGAAAGTCCAGCGAGTACAATAAGGAAATAATATACAAATTGGAAAGGAAGAAATAACATTATCTTTGGTCACAGATGACATGATTGTCTATGCAGAAAATGCCAAGAGGTGGGGAGGGGAAGGAGGGGAATACCTCCTAGATCTAACTAATAAGGCAGTATGGTAAGATCACAGGATAGAAGGTTAATACATAAAAGTCTACCGCCTTCCTATATATCAGAAATGGATAACTGAAATTTGAAACTTAAAAAGCAATACCATTTATAACAAATGGAGAGCTAGGTTCACAGACCAGAAAACTTACTGTTGGCAATACATCAATTTTCCCAATCTGATCTATAGATTCAATGGAATCCCTATCGAAATCCCAGAAAATATTTTGTGAATATCAACAAACTGATTCTAAAGTTAAGAGTCCCCGAATAGTCACCACAGTGCTGGAGAACAAATTTTGAGGACACGCACAACCCAATTTCTATAATCACAAAGCTATAGAAATCAATGGTGCAGAATTAGCAAAGGATACACATCAATGAAACAGAAAAGAGAGCTCAGAAACAGACCCACATAAATACAATTAATTGATCTGTGACACAGAAACAAAGGTAATCAAATAAAACTGGTGCTGTCCATACACACAAAAATTAACAGAGACCTTACATCTTTCACAAAAAGTCAGAGTGGATCACAGACCTAAATGTAAAACATAAAACGCTCAAAAAATAACAAAAATCCAGGGACCTTGGATTTGACTATGAATTTTTAGATATACCACCAAAACATGATCTATTTAGAAAAAAAATTGGTAGACGTCATTAAAACTAAAACATTCTGCTCTACAAAAGACACTCCACAGACTGGAAGAAAATAATTGTAAAACACATATTTGATAAAGGACTTGAATTCAAAACACACAAAAAACTTAAAAAGTTCAATAAAACAAACGATCCATTTTAAAATGAGTAAAAGATCTGAACAGATGTTCACCAGAGAAAACATACAAATGGCAAAACAAAAAACACTCAGTGATACTGAACATCATTTGTAATAAATAAATCCGTGCAGTGCAAGTTTAAGTAAACTAAACTAGACCATTTCAGGAAATGAATGCTGAGAGTAAGACTACAAGAAAAGCAAGGAAACAATGACTCTCAAAGTCAGGTTAGGGTCCCCCCAAGGGAAAGAAGGGGTCATGATTGGGAAGGGATAATAGTTGTGCAGAGGCAGTGAAGATTTGAGTCTTCACCCAGGTGGTCATTTCCTGAAAATTTGGTTTATAAACAGTTCTTACAACTGTACAATTTCGTTTCAATCCATTTTCTCTACATTATGTTACAATAAAAAATTAAAATAATTCAATGATATAATAGAATAATAATGAAATTTAAAAGCATCAATAGGGCATCCTCCACCCCAGGGAAAACAATTCTGAAGCATCAAGTCATGCTCAGGGGAAGTTTACTGAAAAAACTAGCCAGAAAAAGTCACATTCATGAAAAGGAAAAAGTCAAGTTGGCCTTATATTTCTCTACAGTAACCTTCAAAACAAGGTGGGGGGATAGATTTCTCTCAGTTTATAAAACAATTTTTGTCTACCTTTCATCTATAATATGCATGGGAGCTGTGCAGAGGGTTCATAAATTTGAAGGATGTTTTTAGCTGGATGATACAACTTTGGCTTTTCTTCCCTTTTTTATGATTTTTCTGGGTTGCTTAAATTTCTTTATTATATGAAATTTTTACAAAAACAATGAAGTCATATTCTTGAGGGTGGGGAAGAGGTATATCACATTTCACTTTGAGGTTAAAAGTCCAGACTCCAGATTCAAACCACCTGAGTTTGAATTTAGGTCTGCCAGGAAGCAAAATCCACTGTTAACCATGATTTACACATACTCTTCATTCCCATTTTTCTTTACTTGTACAATCTTTAGCTCATCCTAGATACTAGGTTCACCGCCGGGGGAATTAGCCTCCAGGTAAAGTTTCCACCTCTGTTACCACTAACTTTCACTTACAGTCTCCAAGCAAGACGGCTGTCAGTGGAAAATCCTAAACCGTCTTAGACATTTATGCAGCACTTACTAGGTGAAGGTTCAATCTAAATGCTTTAACTATGTTGATTTTCTTACTATTCACAACATCTCTGTAAGGTAGTTTTACCACCTTCTTTCTATGAATGAGAAAAATAGGTTCAAAAAAGTTACATCACTTACCAAAGGTCATACAGGTAGCAAGTCGAGAAGCCAAGAAATAAAATCCCATCTGGCCTCAAAGTCCAGACCTGTATAATATATTCTATATACAGTAACATCAATCTTGTCCCTAGGAAACTGTGCTTATCTGTGTAGACTTGTCTCTGGAGAACGTTCAAATCACCACCTACTATCAGTCAAGCTGAGTCCGCGATGCCTGTCCAACTTTACTGGACACATCTGGCACCACACCCTGCTGCTGACTGTGCACCCTCTCCCCCAAATTCCTATTCACTAGTAAGGCTTCCTCTACCCAAACTGGGCCACTTAAATGAGATTGGCTCACATTTATAAGAAGAGACTATTTGGAATGGTTCTATTTTCATTGCAATGGTTCTATTTTCAGTTATTAGACTTTGTTCTTTCTATGCCCGAGTTGAGGCAAGGGATAAAGAAAATCACTTCAACAGCAACTTTTTTACACTTGAAATAAATATGCCTAATATCCAGTCATTAAAAGTGCATTAGTCTCCTTCCAAGGGGTTCCTAGAGTACATAATAATAAAAATTTTAAGAGGCAACTCAATCCTGTTTGGCCTAGATCCTAGAGTCTGGGTATTCAGTCACGAGTCATCAATCTCCCCTCTTGCTTCAGCTGCCTAGGAAAAAAAAGCAATTCCTAGAAGAACTCCTTTTGGTTGAAACCTGGGTAATTTTAGCCTTGGCTCTTGGCAACACAAAGAGCCGGCTGCCAATTACAGCCAAATCTAAACTCTTCGTAAGATAAGATTGTGGATCTCAGCTGCTCCTGCTCTGCCTTGCCATTGAAGCCCTTCTGAGTTTCTGTCCATAAGAAGTGGGAATGAAATACAGCTCCACGTGAAATACTGACCCAAGACCATAGAAACAGTCAAAAGAGGGCCAGGTCTAAGCAGTTAGCTTGAAACTGAAATTCTAGACACTCAGAGCATGTCAAGTGCTCCTTTCTTCTTTCATAAAACAAGAGTGACCACAGAGAATCTTTGTAAAGCTGTCAGCTGACATAATAGTATAGACCCCTGCCGAGGACTGAATGGTCAGTTGAGAGCTCTTCACTTTTCGTTCCCATGATCCTGTGACGTTATATCCTCTATACACATCACTAGTGACAATTAACTTGCAATCTGAGGTTTACTTGCTTCTAAGTTGCTACAACTAAAGTGACAAAATAAGGAGCTAAGAGGTGAAGGAAATGACTCACCGATTGTCAAGCAAAATATTTAGGTGTACAATTATTTCCCTTCTGGAGGAAGGAAAGAAGGGACCTAACATTTGTCAACTTCCACTCTTACCTGCTACTTACATTTTATAAATATGGTGAGGTTCTATGAGATAAGCTGTCCTCCAAGATGTGTAATTCAGGAAAGACTAGAACCAGAATTTGCAGAATGCCAGGCTCCAAGTTCACATTCTGCCCACTGTACCACAATGCTTCCAAGAGAATTATTGTGAAAATCTGAGCTGTTCACTGAGGGAACTAAGAAATGAGTCACAAATGCAGCTACACACAAAGGAAAGTTCTTTTTGACATTTATCAGGAAGGACTAGATTTAATATACACAAATATATTTCACAGGCTTCCCAGGTGCCACTAGGGGTAAAGAATCTGCCTGCCAATGCAGCAGATGTGAGAGATGAGGGTTCGATCCCTAGGTCAGGAAGATTCCCTGGAGGAGGGCATAGCAACCCACTCTTGGTAATCAGCCACCTACCTGTATGTTCTTCTCATCTCTAATATCTCCCATTCCAAACTGTCCTCTGTTTTGCAGTGATCTTCCTAAACTATCAGATCATGTTAATTCTCTGCTACTGACGGTAGCATCTCTATGCTGGGACAGTAGCATCTCTATGCTTCCCATCTTTTAAGTGGGAAGATAATCCACGGAGGTGTAATCTGTGCCTGTACGGGCCCGTGCCCTGTATCTGCACTTGCAGAAATGTATTATCTTATCCATGCATTCATTTCTTGCCTGGAGAATCCCATGACAGAGGAGCTGAGCAGGCTACAGTCCACAGGGTCGCACAGAGTCAGACATGACCGCACACATGCACATGATCAGAATATACAGTTTTCAGGAAAAGATCTTGCCTCCTTCCCCTCCCAAATATACAATTTGAATACATTCCCTTTCAGTGTCAAGAGCACAGACAAGGATGCATTCCCCTTGCCAAACAATAGCGGAACAGGATTCTCTCCCCCGTCATAAGTCTGCCCTTCCACAAGAGTAATTTTGGAATGGAATCACTGGTGGGCTTCAATCAACCATTCCATCAACATTTACCAACAGCCCTACATATGCCAGGGATATGTAGTGACAAAAGATAGTTTTTGCCTTCAAGAAATCTAAACTAGAATGTGAAAGCAGGTGGTAAACACATTATTATACTGGAAAAATACTCTGGAATGTTACAGAAACCCAAAATTGAGTTGGGACAGAATGGAAATGACAGAACACCAGCAAAGGCTTCCAGTTTAGAATATGGCCAGGTGTACCTGGCAAGTACTTGGGAGCAAGTGGCCGGTTATGACCAGAGTAACTTAGGGTGCGAATGTCCTGGAGCGGGTAAGAGCAGTTTGGATATGAGGTCTTAAGGCACACACAGTTCATTCTGTTAAGATATCCTGTGCCGTTTTGAAAGAAGGCTGAGTTTTATCCAGAGGCATAGAGATGCTACAGTCAGTAGCAGAGAATTAACATGATCTGATAGTTTAGGAAGATCACTGTAAAACAGGACAGTTTGGAATGGGAGAAATTAGAGATGAGAAGAACATACAGGTAGGTGGCCGATTACCAGAAGTTCCAGTGATGAGAGGCTGAGCCAAGGGAGCAACAGTAGGTACAGGGGATCGAGAGAAGGAATACAGAGAAGGTTAAATAAATTGGACAGCCTACGGTGATGGGCAAGAAAAGGACTGGATAACACCCAGTATTCCAACCAGGACAATGATGATACCTTCACTGGAAGAAGAGAAGTTGGTAAAAATGAAAAGGGAGAAAACAGCACTAGTTTTAGATAGTTTTTCTTAATTTTTTAAGAAAATAGAAGCAACCTGTGGTTGCTTTATTTCTAATATTCCTACTAGTGCAACAACAATAAACAAGAACTTCATTATTTACAACAGTGGTAACACCCACAGGATATTTTAAAAATAATAAACAAATGGCTTGGCCCATCTTCCCCAAAAGAAGGAAAGGCACATGGCCAAGAACAAGAAATAAGGAAATGAGTACATGGGTAAGATAACACATTTCTGCAAGTGCAGATACAGGGCACGGCCAATACATGCACAAAGTTCACCTCAGTGGATTATCTTCCCAGTTAAAAATCACACAAAGCTTCTCAAAAGGACTTTGCTATGTGCGTAATCTTTGCATTCCACTCCTTTCCCCAAAGGACACACTTAGATTTATCATTATGAATGTTGACAAAAAAAAAAAACTAGAATTTAGGGTTCATCTACATTTGGAGAAGGCGATGGCACCCCACTGCAGTACTCTTGCCTGGAAAATCCCATGGACGGAGGAGCCTGGTGGGCTGCAAGTCCATGGGGTCACGAAGAGTCGGACATGACTGAGCAACTTCCCTTTCACTTTTCACTTTCACGTATTGGAAAGGAAATGGCAACCCACTCCAGTGTTATTGCCTGGAGAATCCCAGGGACGGGGGAGCCTGGTGGGCTGCCGTCTATGGCGTCACACAGAGTCGGACACAAGTGAACTGACTTAGCAGCAGCAGTAGCAGCTACTTTTGGAAGTACAAAGGAAAAGCAGTAATTCCTTACCCAAAGCCTTTGGGGGCAGTCAGATGGTAGAAAAGAGAAAAGTATTGATATTTACTGCATGTATTGGTAATAGGGAGATGTGTTTTGCCTCCTTGGGCAGTTTTAAAACAAAGTTGCAAATTCCTCAACACTTAGCCCAATGAGAGGAGGAGTATGATCTCTCTTTACAACTTGGTGGGCTTGAAACTCAATCAATAATAGAGGGCAAGGAAAGTGACACAGTATGACCTCAGAGAATAGATCTGAAAAGGCCAGGTGGCTTTTGCCTGGTTCTGCTAGAACTCTTGCTCTTGGCTGGCTGAGCTGCCAGGTAGCAAGCCTGATTATCCTGAGGTTGCCAAGTCACAGAAGACAGAGAAAAAGACCACATGGAAAGACCGGGAGCTGCACACAGATTTGGAGGGTGCCCAAGCAACCCCAAGATATCCCAACCCAAGCATATGACATGTGAATAACAATACCTCCAGGTGACTTCAGCCTCCAAAATTTAAGCCCCCCGAGCTGAGGACCCAGACACTGTGGAATAAAAACAAACCATCTCCACTCCAAATTGTCCAAATTTCTGACCCACAGGAGCCATGAGTGTGCTGAAAGCGTTGCTGTTTTAGAATTCTAGGTGCTGAATGGTCTGTTACGCAGCAATGGAAAACTAGAACACCTCCATTAAAGAGGCAGCCACTACTGCATCTGCTGACCAGTACCACGTGGGGGTGCGTGACCAGTGGCAGAAGACCCTCCCACTTATCAAGAGAAGACAGAAATTGAGGTTTGTACGCAACTTTTCCAACTGCTAGAAAACTGTGTGGGCCAAATGAAATATGACTGTGACTGGATCTTGTCCTTAGATCATTGTTTGCAACTCCTCGGGTAGAATACAGAAGCTGCAGCAGCACAAGGATACGCACCTGGTGGTGGCCTCTTTCAGCAAGCACACAGTCAGTGAGTGGTGCAGACCCCCTTGCCATCGCCACTCTGCGCCACACCAGCTTTCATGGCTGCTTTTCCTTAGACAACGCTAGGCAAGAAACAGCTCTAGGTAAGTCTGAGACACTCCCCCAAATATCCCTAAAAAGCACTCTAGGATTTGCTTTAGTTTTAAACCTTCAAATGATTTTAAGGTCCACATTCCAACACCCAAAGCCACAGAGTTGATGTTAAAATTCAAGGACCACTAAGTTTGGAAGTTCCAAATGTGAGTTCAAGCAGCAGGCCTGAGATCCATACTCTGTAAAGCAGAGCTGGAGAATAAAAGTTCAGCTGGAGAATAAAAGGGAGCACTGAGCCTAGTACCTAGTGCTGTGTTGTATGTTGTGCTTAGTTGCTCAGTCATGTCCAACTCTTTGCAATGCCATGGACTGCAGCCCACCAGGCTCCTCTGCCCATGACGATTCTCAAGGCAAGAATACTGGAATGGGTTGCCATAGCCTCCTCCAGGGGACCTTCCCAACCCAGGGACAGAACTCAGGTCTCCCACATTGCAGGCAGATTCTTTACCAGCTGAACCACCAGGAAAGCCCAAGAATACTGGAGTGGGTAGCCTATCCCTTTTCCAGGAGATCTTCCTGACCTAGGTATTGAACCGGAGTCTCCTGCATTGCAGGAGGAGTCTTTACCAGTTGACTTACCAGGGAAGCCCAGTACCTAGTAGTAAGCTCAGTAAAAGATAAAAGAAGATCCCCTGGAGAAGGAAATGGCAAGCCTCTCCAGCCTTCTTGTATAGGAAATCCCATACAGAGCAGAGCCTGGCAGGCTACAGTCCATGGAGTCACAAAGAGTTGGACATGACTCAGTGAGCAAAAGCACTCATAAATAGAGGAATAAATAATCATTCCAATAGGTGATGTGTCCCATCTTCCTTCAAAATGTATTTTGGCTCTCCACAAAGACAAAATCACAACCCAGTCTAAATTCACTTAGGTCTTAAACTGATGTGAATTATTAAGTCTCTAAAACAGAAATGACAAATTCCCCCAAGTTTCTATCTCTGATGGTGACCTAGCAGAACAGCTAGTTCATTACAGCCCAATACAGAATAAAACTTTTGCCAAAATGAAAGTATTAAATAGACAACCAAAAAGAGGCCAGTTTCATTTAAACTATGAAGTAGGAAATTTTGTATATGAGTCAACATTGACTTCTGGGGGGGAAAAAAAACACAACAGACTCTATTCGTACCCAGGGCTCCCAAAACACAGGCAGATTCTTTACCAGCTAAGCCACCAGGGAAGCCCATTTGTATCTCTAAGTTTTACCAAATATCACCCAGTCCTAAATTAATCTTTTTGTGACTAGGATTTTGCTTAATATTCTTTATAAGAAGCTTAGAAAAGAAGGCACGTGAGAATCCATAAGAATGTTTACTTTCAAATAGGTTGCATTCAACAAATTGGCATTCTATTTACTTTCTTTGAAATCACTGTACCACAGCCATCTGTAGAAGGAAGCTATGATAGAAATTATCACATCAAGACCAAATATGAAAGACAACTTGAATATGAACACTGACAACAAATTCAAATCTGCCACCATTTTTCCATCTGCTCAGAGAAATATGGCTCAGAATGGCCAGACACTGACACCATGGCCAAAGGATTCCTTGCTTCCCTTCCTTTCTGCCTGATTTAGACCCCAGGCATACACGCACAGGAAGTTCTTGTGATGGTGAGGAATGCCTGCTGCCTCCTATCTGTCTGTCACTAAGGATACAATTCACTGCAGCAGAGCATTATAACCAAGGGATTTCTGAGATTCCATACAAGGTACAGAAGGAAACTCTGGTTTCTTGGGTAGTTATGAAAGGATTCTGGAGACCAGAACGTGCTCAGAGTTTACAAGGAGACAGGAGGAACATCCTCACTGCCAGCCCTCCTGATAATGCTCTCTCCTCCCCTACCTCTTTAATCACGTGTATTGGGTGAGCCTGGAAGAGGAGAATGAGGTAGAAACTGGGAATTATTATTTTGAAGCCTGTCAAGTCACTGTGAAAATTTCTCTGACTCAAGCTGGGTTCAAGACACTTCTTGACCCCACGGCAAGTGGTTCACGATGGGCCCAATAAATTCTAAGCTTCTGTTCATCAATCCAGGCTCTTTTTGATTTACGTGAACCCAGGATTCCAGAAGCCCTGACTACAGGAAAGCAGAGGCTCCTGTGTTGCTGTAAAAAAAAGACCACTGCTTCAAAATGCTCTGCTACAATGAACTGTATCCTTAGTGAGTTTTAACACCTTGGTGGTGGTACAAGATTAGGCGTATGTTTGTGAGAGGGAGTACGTGTGTATAAGAGAAAGGGCAGAGATCTAGAACAAAGTGTCATTTTATAGATAAAATTACCAATTTATCTTTTCTTTCTGAGCTAATATAATTTAGTATCCTGAATAAAAGCTGGCTTTTCAATAAATAAATCTTCTGGTCAGAACTCAGAATTGAGTCAATGAGGCCATTAAATGACCCTAAAACTCAAGCACGACCTTTTCAAATGGCAACCTACTGATGTAACAATAAAGATCACATTTATCTAATTAAGCTAGGAAAACATAAATTCTGCCCAAGTAGTTCCACAGAACAGAGAGGAAAAGGGGGAGGCTCCAACAGAAAAAAGTTATTTGTTGGTAGATTCAAGGATAAACATTAAGTTACATTTCTCTAGAAAAGTTTGTCACTACTATGAAAATCACTCAAAATGACCAGCATACACCTCAGCAGCTCCCGGTAGAGGTTACCAAAGCTTGGTTTCCTTCAAAGAATTTACATTTTATTTCTTCTCCAGCCCCAGAGGGCATCACAAAATAAAGAACAGATGGTGGAGACTAAAGGAGGAGACCCTGAAGGTGAAAGTTTTTGAAGATGCACTAATTTAAATGTCTACCTCTGAAAAAGACAGTCCCCAGGCCTATAAATTAACCTGAACGTGTGTTTTATAACATGCCTATCATCACAGCTGAGATCAAGTTCATACCCTCAGTGACAAGAATAATCAAGAAATGGTGTTATCTGGGACTATCTATTCTCTAGTCTAGAAACCCAGCTCATGCATCCAAATGTTGCCTCTTTTGGCCTCTCTGGGTTAGATCATGGGTTTTCAAACTTTATAAAAAGTCACCTTTGTTCCACAGAAGCTGAAGCAGAAGTGTGAGCAAGCCAGTTAAATGCAGGGCTGCCCCAGGTGAAGGGCACCTGTGGTCATCTGCTGCGGGTGGCAGAGTCTGGCTCCTCCCACCCCTGCCAGGGCTCAGTGGAACACTTTAAAAACCATCTGAGACTGAATATACAGCAACAAGGGCTAAAATGAGGTCAAAACAGTAAATTTGGCTCATATCTGAGAGACATCAGAATGAATGAAACAGAAAGGCTAAATTAGGTTAATTTTACATTACACCAACCCAAAGGTCAACAGGTTCCAAGAATATTTTTCTCACTTTATTGTTTTAACAGAATTAATTTATTGATTTGCGCCTAGCAGTGTATGTCTGCCTTCTAGAGAATGAGGCTGTATTTCCCCCAAAAAACCTTATCACATCTTTATTACTGATTGAAAAGATAGTAGTCAGAAGATGGGTTTTCTTAGCAGATGACCCTCATTGTAAAACTTGCCCACTAAAAAAGGACTGTAACTCAGCATAGCCTTTGCTAGAAAAACTAATGGAAGAGGATTAAATGGTAGCATAAATTTGAGTACATAAAGCCCTCAAGCACTGATCACTGTAAAATTTTTTTCCTCCAGGCATCCTAAAGAAAAGAAACAAAGAAATTAAACTGAGTTATGAAAATCCTAACAATGGATTTTTTTTAATGCTAATGAACTAGCTTTTCTGGTCCATTTCATTTAATCAAAAGGTCCCAACAATGGAAAACATTTTACTTTCCTCCTAGTATGAGAAGTTAATGTCTACTAGGAAACAATATTGAAAAGCAATACCCTCTTGTAATCTAGCCTCTACCACTTTGCTGCATCACCTGCCACAACCTAACAAAGATATCCAGCACAGACCTGCTCCCACCCTCCTGGTTCCTTAATACCGTTTGCACATTTCTGGTTCACATTGTCTCTTCCAGATATCCTCAACCCGCCTGCCAGTGAATCCAAATTCAACTCCTCCCAAGACCCAGCCTGACAACAGGGCTCCTTGAGCAGCCAGCACGGATGTGACAGAATGTGAACCAGCGCTCAGGCTCACAGAGGCCCACAGCACCCAGCGTTCACTCTGTCCACTTGGCTCATAATCACACACCTCCTCCCATGGACAAGGTGGACGGCTAATTCCTAGTATGAAGGGCCTGTGGCTCACTCTTCTGCTCCCCCTCATAAAGGATGTATCACCAGGCTGCACCCACACGGAGCATACAAACACTTGTTGAATACATGTGTTTATAACCGTGTCCTCAGATGATAAACAGTCTGACTATAGTGTGGGAGACCCAGGTTCAATCCCTGGGTAGAGAAGATCCCGTGGAGAAGGAAACAGCAACCATGCCAGTATTCTTGCCTGGAAAATCCCAAGGATGGAGGAGCCTGGCAGGCTACAATACATGA
The DNA here is from genome assembly GCA_006408695.1 of Aepyceros melampus. Taxonomy (NCBI): domain Eukaryota; kingdom Metazoa; phylum Chordata; class Mammalia; order Artiodactyla; family Bovidae; genus Aepyceros; species Aepyceros melampus. The sequence goes on along the minus strand of SJXQ01012398.1, from coordinate 69,521 downwards.
GGTTGCAAAGAGTCCAACACGACTGAGCAACTCCACTTTCACTTTTATACCTGTGTCATTTTCAATCATCTCTCATTTGCACATGAGAAGCAGAGACACTTACACAAAGCAAGTGAAACGTAAGCAGAGTTTGGCTTTCTGCTACCACCCACACCCTTGAGTCTTTTACCAGCTCGTGCTTCTCCCAACTGTCATTTATGTTTATTTGGCTATGTTGTTTATTTTAGGACATGCTTTGATTAGCCTTTAATTTGTTATAATAAATCTGTTACCCCGATACTGCTTAGAACATGTGCCTGGCTGATAAGCCAAGGAAAGCTTTACAGTGAAACTTTGCCTTTCCCTTCAGTTCATGGTACCCACTCAGTTTCATCAAAGAGTCTCCCTCCAAAGTAGTCCAAGCTCCAGGGGTGAAGTTATAGGATTAAAGGCTAAATGATGGAAAGAATGGCTCCTCTTTCACCCCAAGGTTCCAGGAAAAGGTGACCAACCTCTGGCTAGATGGGACATAACAAAAACATATGAAGAGTATGGCAACACTGTGTCACCACTGGCTTATTCTCTTTCGATCTTGAGTTGATTAATCCATCCTCTCCCATTTGGTCAAAGGTGGCAAAGAGATTTGGGAAAATTTGGTTTACAAAGGAGCAGAAAGTAAATTCCTCCACTCTGATTTTCCAGAGCACTGTCCCACTAAGCCACAGAGAAATAAGAATCTTGACCCAGAATGCATTTTTCACCCATGGCCAACCCATTTGCAGCCTACCACCTAAGACCACCCGAAGAGAAGAAATCTTACATCAGACTCCAGGATGCTGCAAATCCCAAGACATTTCCGCTATAGCCTCTAGAGCTCCCTGTTCACCCATGAGGTATTCAGTCATTACTGTTGCCATGCCAAAGGAGACTGGGTCTATTTGGACATTGCTGGGTGAATGCTGCAAACCCAACAAGCTCCTGACAAGGCGCAGAGACGCAGGGCAGGATTTAGCACCATAGTTCTCAGGTGGTGCCATACACAGTGAACCTTCCACCTGAGCCCAGAAGCCCTCAAGGGTAACATCCTCACTGCTCTGTGAGGAGCCCAGACCCAGCTGCACAAACTCTGGAGAAGGCAGGTGGGCTCACATGCAGACAGAGGAGCCCCCAGCCCAAGCAGGTCAGGCCCTCAAGTCGATGTGTCTCCAGTCGTCCCGTCCTCGTAAGAGGAGGAGAGAGAAGCTGGAAGTGGTACATGGGCTGTACTTAGCGGTTTCCATCAGTTCACCTAGACTCTGCCTAAGTGAAATCAATACTGTGGGTTCTGTGCTTATCAACATGTCAAGCTGTTGAAACTAGATTTTCTATGATGCCTGAGATAAAAATAAAGTCCACAAACATGCTGGGCACTAGACATGCGCTTCACATTGCATCGCGGAATCTGAAAGCCAGGCTATATGTTTTACTATTCCCAAAGAAGTTTAGTAGAGATGTATCAGTACAATGTGAGGGAAAACACCTACACTTTAGTAAATAGTATCTTTTGTTTCTAAATGTTCAAATGATCTTTTGTGACAGATGGTGTTAATAGATGATTGTTTTACAGTAGTTCTTACCTAACAAACATAGAAAATTGGCAATTCTTGGTTTATTCTCAGGTTTTATACATCTATAAAATCCAAATTGTGAGACTACTGACTTAGAAAAATGTATTCCAAGCCCCTTATCTGAGAGAGAAATTATCTTGCCCGCTGAAATGGGTGGTGTGCTAAAGGTCATACAGCAAAGTGCGACGTTGAAAGTGGCAAAGCCAGTTGTATACCCAAATCTCCTTTTATGAAGTTAGGGTATCACACTTTAACTCCATGAAAAAAATGTAATAATTTTTAACTGTTTTGAAATATGTTTTAAATAAATACCATTTAAAGGAAGTTTATAAGACTGCTTCATTGTTTTTAACTTATAAAGCTAGTGTGCCATATGCCAATTTAAGGATGGCTAGAGCCACATGGTGCTGGAGCAACTGTGAGGAGATACCCCATGTCAAAGGGCAAAGAGAAGCCCCAGCAAGACAGTAGGAGTGGCAAAATCACATTTAGAATCAAACTCCATACCCGCCAGAGACAATCAGAGGTCTCAAACATACCTTGTATACACCAGGACCCAGAGACCCCACAGAGACTGAGACAGAACTGTGTTTGAGTGTCTCCTGAGAGGTACCGGTCAGCAGTGGACTGCTGCAGGGGCAGGGGCCCTGGGTGGAGCAAATCTGGGTATGGCATAAGCCCTCTTGGAGGAGGTCACCATTAACCCCACCATAGAGCCTCCAGAATTTACACAGGACTGGGGAAACAGACTCTGGGAGGGCACAAACAGAACCTTATGTGCACCAGGACCCAGGAGAAAGCAGCAGTGACCCCACAAGAGACTGACCCAGACTTGCCCACGAGCGTTCAGGAGTCTCCAGTGGCAGTGTGGGTCGGTAGTGGCCTGCTCAGGGTTGGGGACACTGAGGGTACTATGTGTGCATGGGACCTTTTGAAGGAGGTCACCATTATTTTCATTACCTCCACCACAGTTTGGCCTCAGATCAAATAACAGGGAGGGAACACAGCCCTTCCCTTCAACAGAAATTTGGATTCAAGATATACTGTGCATGGCCCCGCCCATCAGAACAAGACCCAGTTTCCCCCTCAGTCAGTCTCTCTCATCAGGAAGCTTCCATAAGCCTGTTATCCTTCTCCATCAGAGGGCAGACAAACTGAAAACCACAATCACAGAAAACTAACAAATCCAATCACATGGACCACAGCCTTGCCTAACTCAATGAAACTACAAGCCATGCCATGCAGGGCCACCCAAGATGGACGGGTCATAGTGGAGAGTTCTGACAGAGTGTGGTCCACTGGAGAAGGGGATGGCAAGCCACTTCAGTATTCATGCCTTGAGAACCCCATGAACAGTATGAAAAGGCAAAAAGATAGGACACTGAAAGAGGAACTCCCCAGGTCAGTTGTGCCCAAAATGCTACTGGAGATCAGTGGAGAAATAACTCCAGAAAGAATGAAGACATGGAACCAAAGCAAAAACAACACCCTGTTGTGGATGTGACTGGTGATAGAAGCAAGGTCCAATGCTGTAAAGAGCAATATTGCACAGGAACCTGGAATGTTAGGTTCATGAATCAAGGCAAACTGGAAGTGATCAAACAGGAGATGGCAAGAGTACACATCAACATGTTAGGAATCAGCGAACTAAAATGGACCGGAATGGGTGAATTCAACTCAGATGACCATTATATCTACTACTGTGGGCAGGAATCCCTCAGAAGAAATGGAGTAGCCATCAGAGTCAACAAAAGAGTCCAATATGCAGTACTTGGATGCAATCTCAAAAACGAATGGTCTGTTCATTTCCAAGGCAAACCATTCAATATCATAGTAATCCAAGTCTATGGCCCAACCAGTAGTGCTGAAGCAGCAGAAGTTGAAAGGTTCTATGAAAACCTACAAGACCTCTAGAAAACTAACACTCAAAAAAGATGTTCTTTTCATTATAGGGGACTGGAATGCAAAAGTAAGAAGTCAAGAGATATCCAGAGTGACAGGCAAATTTGGCCTAGGAGTACAGAATGAAGCAGGGCAAAGGCTAATAGAGTAGAGATCTCTTCAAGAAACAAAGATACCAAGGGAATTTTTCATGCATAGATGGGCACAATAAAGGACAGAAATGGTATGGACCTAACAGAAGCAGAAGATATTAAGAAGGGGTGGCAAGAATACACAGAAGAACTGTACAAAAAAGATCTTCAGGACCCAGATAATCACAATGGTGTGATCACACATCTAGAGCTAGACATCCTGAAACGTGAAGTCAAGTGAGCCTTAGGAAGTATCACTATGAACAAAGCTAGTGGAAGTGATGGAATTCCAACTGAGCTATTTCAAATCCTAAAAGATGACGCTGTGAAAGTGCTGCACTCAATATGCCAGCAAATTTGGAAAACTCAGCAGTGGCCACAGGACTGGAAAAGGTCACTTTTCATTCCAGTCCCAAAGAAAGGCAATGTCAAAGAAGACTCAAACTACCACACAATTGCACTCATCTCACACACTAGTAAAGTAATACTCAAAATTCTCCAAGCCAGCCTTCAATAGTACATGAATTCTGAACTTCGAGATGTTCAAGCTGGTTTTAGAAAGGGCAGAGGAACCAGAGATCAAATTGCCAGCATCCGAGGGATCATCGAAAAAGCAAGAGAGTTCCAGAAAAACATCTGTTTCTGTTTTATTGATTATGCCAAAGCCTTTGACTATGTGGATCACAATAAACTGTGGAAAATTCTGAAAGAGATGGGCATAGCAGACCACCTGAGCTGCCTCCTGAGAAATCTGTATGCAGGCCGAGAAGCAAGTTAGAACTGGACATGGAACAACAGACTGGTTGCAAATTCGGAAAGGTGTAGGTCAAGGCTATATATTATCACCCTGCTTATTTAACTTATATGCAGAGTACACCATGAGAAATGCTGGGCTGGATAAGTACAAGCTGGAATCAAGATTGCCAGAAATATCAATAACCTCGGATATGCAAATGACACCACCCTTACAGCAGAAAGCGAAGAACTAAAGAGCCTCTTGATGAAAGTGAAAGAGGAGAGTGAAAAAGTTGGCTTAAAGCTCAACATTCAGAAAACGAGGATCATGGCATCTGGTCCCATCACTTCCTGGCAAATAAATGGGGAAACAGTGGAAATAGTGACAGACTTTATTTTGGAGAGCTCCAAAAATCACTGCAGATGGTGACTGCAGCCATGAAATTAAAAGACACTTGCTCCTTGGTAGAAGAGTTATGACTGACCTAGACAGCATTTTAAAAAGCAGAGACATTACTTTGCCAAAAAGGGTTGATCTAGTCAAAGCTATGTTTTTTCCAGTAGTCATGTATGGATGTGAGAGTTGGAGTATAAAGCAGCTGAGCGCCGAAGAATTGACGGTTTTGAACTGTGGTGTTGGAGAAGACTCTTGAGAGTCCTTTGGACTACAAGGAGATCCAACCAGTCCATCCTAAAGGAAATCCAGTCCTGAATATTCATTGGAAGGACTGATGCTGAAGCTGAAACCCCAATACTCTGGCCACCTGATGCGAAGAACTGACTCACGAAAAGACCCTGAGGCTGGGAAAGACTGAAGGTGGCAGGAGAAGGAGATGACAGAGGATGAGACGGTTGGATGCCATCACCGACTCAATGGTCATGAGTTTGGGTAAACTCCGGGAGTTGGTGATGGACATGGAGGCCTGGCTGTAGTCCATGGGGTCACAAAGAGTCTGACACAACTGTGCGACTGAACTGATCTACATATATTCCTTTAAAATGTGAAATTCCACCAATACCTACAAACGTAAAAATAACTAGCTATGTTTTGTGAATAGGTGTAATAGTAGTAACCTAGCTCTCTTTTTTAAATAAATGCCTACTGTATACATGGCTAGTCAGACTCTAGCAAGAACAATGTTTCCATTACAGATAGATTTATGTGCTAGGCCAATAAAACCCAAAGGGACAATTTTGAGATTACAACAGGAAAAAGTCAAAAGTAGTTTAGGGTGAAAACCATATGGCATATAGTGTAAGAGTAAGAAGACTGAGTATTGCTCTCCGTTTAAGAGCTAAAAGGACACTATAAAACCAAGCAATTTTCAAGCCTGTTCCTTGATTCCTAATGGTTTCTCATGAAAATCACTACAATGAGGAAGCTGATTCAAGACAGACCACCTGAATAAAGTTTATTTCTAGACCTCTAATTGATCATAATCATAAATGTATTCTCTTCCAAAGTGCCCTTTATATACAATAAACGGCTAAATTCAGCCAGTCCCCCTGCCCTCCCATGCAGCTCCATAGCCAGGTCAATTCTGGTTGGGTGCTGGAACAGGGAGGCAGCTGACCTTGCCAATCACGTAAGACTGCTGCCCATTAGCAACAGGGGCACCACCAAATAGGTAGATCTTTTGACATTCCTCAAGGCAACCCCTCACTCAGCCTTTGTCCAGTAATTTCACTCTCTCCTCTTCTTCCCTGTAAGTTGACTTTTACATCACTTTCCTGTGAGTCACTAGGAATCCATCACCTACTAATACGACTAAGTGACTTGTCTTTCAGGGTTATATTACACTGTTTAGGTGAATAGGTGCACTGGCATTTGCTGTTTAGGAAAAATTGAAGAGATGCTGAATTAACAAGCATAGTTAATTTGAATTCTCAAGAGTAGTTCAACAGACCAGGCTGCTTCGAACAGAAATTTGCAACTCAGATATTCTGACCTTTTAAATGACATGAAAAGTGTAATGAAAATGTACTTTACTTCTGCTGACAGTAGCATAAATCAAAAAAAATGGGCTTAATTAGTTTTGTTTGCAGTAAGCAGAGTTATTAAAAACACAATTCCTTGAGAGCAGTTGGTGTTGCCATCTGGTCTAACCCCTTGCTCCTGGTCTTTCCTTCTGTTTCTTGTGGTCCAGAAGCTGACACTTCTCCAGACAAAGCCCTTTGGCTATGAAGACAATCAGATATGTGAGGACAGACTAACGTCAGCTCATCTTCACAAGACTATTGATCTGGAGGAATGTGGTCCTGGGGTGGGATGAGTCCATGTGTGAGGAAGAAAAGCAAGAAGTCCATTGGTCTCTCAAGAAAAGAGCAGGAATATTCCTTCTACTAGGGATGCATTTTAAGACTTGTTCACCCAGCTGTGAACAGTTCTCCACATCTAACTGAATCAGGGGCAAGTGATCCCAGCTCTCCTTCTCCATCTCCAGGTCTCCTCTGTATCTTCTCTAGGCCCAAGTCTACTGACATCGGCCCTGTCTCACTCACTCATCATCGCAATTCACTGGTTTTCTGGAATTTCCAACAGGAATACAGAAAGACTGGTTTCCTATTCTATTTAGCATCTTTGTTAACACTACCCCTACATCAAGCACCTTCAAAGTCTGGAAGATTAAATATCTTTATAAAAGTGATGCTTTGCCCTGGAGTCAACAGGATTCTAGTTCTTTACTAACTGGCAATTGGCCTTGAACAACTCACTGAACATCTCTGAAAGTCAATTTTCTCAATCAGAAGTGCATGAAATGGAGAGGACTTTACAGCTCCATCAAGTTGGAGCTTAATGGACTTGATGGACATGAGTTTGCGCAAGCTCCGGGAGTTGGTGATGGACAGGGAAGCCTGGTAGTATGCCACAGTCCATGGGGTTGCAAAGAGTCGGACATGACTGAGAGACTGAACTGAACTTACAGCTCCAAGTGTTATCAGATAGTGTCCTAATTGTTTAGCAGTGAAATAGACATTCTCAATTAACCAAATTAAATAAATACGTACAAACACATGTACCTATGCTCCTAAATGCAATCCATACCTAACATTTCTAAAACAAGAGGCAATTATGGACGCTCAGGAAGCTGCAGCTGCACATCAACCAGATCAGGGTCACCCCTAAAAGCCAAAAGATGCCCCCCTCAATAATTGGAAGAAAGATGAGAGGGCCTTTCAGTTTCCTTTTTAATCAAAACTAGAAGACAAAATTCTGAGTTTAACATAGCATGAACATATCTGACTAGAGAAACCAACTCAGGAATCAGAAACCATCTTCAAAGTTTTGGTCATCAAAAGGTAACCAAAACATTCTATCCCTCAACTACAGCAGCAAGCAAAAATGGTGATATAATTATCTTATCTGTGAGATTTTTAAATGTAAGTAGTGACTTTCCTTTATGTAGCTGAAAATGGAAGGAGTCATTCAGTATTTTCAAATTCAAAGCATTTAATGTTCGATGAAAAATGCATATAAGAACACTCAATGCAGTGTGCACATGAGAGAGAGAAAAGCAAATAATTGAAACATAAACTTAGAGCAATCATCAAACCCAACCTTTCTCCTTTACATATCCTGTCTCATAGAAAAGCCCACGGGAGGCCTAAAAAACTGAGGATCTGAAGAAGGAAAAAACTGAAAAATATCACTGTCCATACTTTCATCTATTTATAATTGAATGTGTGCCTAATTTCAAACCAGGGCCAAGATGAACTCCCAAGACTCTGTGCACCCTTCCATAATAATTCAAGTATGTTAGCGCTGTAATACATGTAACTCTTTGAGACATGAAAACTGTAAACAACTCAATGGTGTGAATAACTTAGCCATTGTCTTTCCTTAAGGAAGACAAACTAGTATTGCCTTTATAAGGACAATGAAACAAGCTGCTATTCTTCTGCTCTTTTCTCCTCTCTAAACACCTCTTCTGCCACTCTGCTGCTCAAGGATCTCCCCTCTAGGAAAGAGCAGCCACTCTTTCTATTGGAAACTCTCAAATGGCACTCTAAAAGAAAAGGCAATTTATGTCAGGAGCAGCAGTAACTTGAACCTCACTCTCTTGCAGATTAGAGACACAGAAATTAGAGCTGAGATTTCACACATCTGATTTCTCAAGTGTCCCATGGTCTACTCTTGATGTTGAATCACAAATTTCCTAGAACTCTTGAAGAATCAGCCCATTTCATAAAATGAAACTTTTCATATTTCCCAGGACTGAGTTCAAAATAAGTGTTTTTCTTCAAATGTTCAAAAGCTTGTCATAAACACTATGCATTAAAGTAGTATTAAGAGCAACCTGGTTGTTCTGTAGTACCGAAGGAGCAAAAATTGCTGAGTTGCTAACAGGTTCTCCTGCTATCAGAAAAAAATGAGTGTTCCTATGAAACTGTTTGTAAGCTGAAATGGCGTAAAGTGAAGCAGCAATTACCTCAGACACATCTTGCTAACAGATGTACAAAGCAAATCGAGATAAAGCATAGATGCTCACAGACACAGTGCAAAGCTATGGTGGCCTGATGCTGAGTGTGCTTCCTGGGGAAGGAGCTTGGTGGTGCCACCCTCAACCACTGGGGTGTCCACTGAGTCTCCAGAGGCTCAGTGCCACACCAACCCTGAAAGCTATTTTTGCTTTTCACTTTTCCATAAAATTGAATATCCTCTTTAGGTTTCTTTAGGTTAGCAAAAACAGGTACTAAGTTAGGTCTTCAGCAGAGCAAATTTTTGAAAGGTAGGGGGACCCCTGTATTACAGAAACACTTCCAATTATCTGAAATACAGTTAAGACCCAGAAAACAAGCAAAAACTTAGTTTTTCAGCCCAAATAACTGATAAATGCATGACACATGGATCCTGCACTAAAGCCCATGCACTTTACCCACAGAAGGATACTTCAAGGTCACTTACTCTTGTTTTCAAGACAGTTCTTTCTAATCAGTGTGGTTATCCATTTTCCCAAGGTATGACAACCATTAGAGCAGAGCAGAATTTAGGAACAGCGAGGAAATGAGTTAAAATCAGGCCAGGTAAGGGCAGCAAGGAATATCGCTGACACCAGGCTGGTACTAGAGTAACTGAAATTCTATTAAAAGTAGATATTGGAAAAAAAATAAAGAAGAGCCATCTAACATAGGGTCTCACATCTCTATCCAGCTTCAGAGTTTCTAAATATGAGAAGTGGCTAAAACGAGAAATTTCAGAGTCTAGGGCCATAGACTTCAGCACGTGTGTACATGCTAAGTCGCTTCAGTCATGCCCGACTCTTCGACCCTATGACTGTAGCCACCTCTGGAGACACACAGGCTCCTCAGTCCATGAGATTCTCCAGGCAAGAATATTGGAGTGGGTTCCCATGCTCTCCTCCAGGAGACTTCAGCACACACTAGCCCATTGGTGCTACACAAGCAAAACTTTTTTTTTTTTTTTTTAAGTTTTTGCAAGGTTTGCCTTCACATTCTTAATTTTAAGCAATGGAGCTTAACTAATATGATCCCCACACTGACATCTCCAGAATAATCTATCATTACTATGAGTAAATGTAGAGCCTTACAGCAATCACTCTATCTTACTCATTTGACACTTGTGAAAATGACTTCTCAGATGAAATGGAATAGTCACTGTAATTTTGTTGTAAGTGAGGCTTTTTATGAATCATTTCAGTTAAAAAGACAAAAGCATTACTAACTCAAGGGTATTTTCCTGCTGTGCATATCTTCTGAAAAGTTGCAATGGACCCCAAACTACAAATGTTTAATTGATTTCAACTAGGTCTAAAAAGCACAACCATGATCAGCTGAAAGTAATTCGTCTTCAGCTTCACAGCTTATATGACTGAACCCAAATGCATTTGAAGATGTATGCTAAACAGAATCAATCAGCTGAATGGCTGGCATTATTTAGATATAATATTAAAGTTACTGAAATATATATATACACACATGCACACAGAGCATATAGATGATAAGGATAATCTCTTTAGAAGATTAAAATGGTCCCCAAGATTTCAAGGGTGTTTATAGCTTGGTGCTATTATTGCCAGTTCAGCTGAAAACCTTACATTCTACTAAAAATTACCTCTGTAAGCCATCTAGGCTTTCCAATAATAGTTTGCCCCTCAGATATTTTGCAATATCTTAAACTATATTTCCAATATTAAGCATTCTATATCATCAAATAGAACTAACACCCAAAAAAGATGTCCTTTTCATTATACGGGACTGAAATGCAAAAGTAGGAAGTAGAGAAACACCTGGAGTAACAGACAAATTTGGCCTTGGAGTACAGAATGAAGCAGGGCAAGGCTAACAGAGTTCTGCCAAGAGAATGCACTGGTCATACCAAACACCCTCTTCCAACAACACAAGAGAACACTCTATACATGGACATCACCAGATGGTTGACACTGAAATCAGACTGATTATATTCTTTGCAGCCAAAGATGGAGAAGCTCTATACAGTCAGCAAAAACAAAACCAAGAGCCAACTGTGGCTCGGATCATGAACTCCTTATTGCCAAATTCAGACTGAAATTGAAGAAAATGGAGAAAACCACTAGACCATTCAGGTATGACCTAAACCAAATCCCTTATGACTATACAGTAGAAGTGTAGATAGATTTAAGGGACTAGATATGATAGACAGAGTGCCTGATGAATGGAGGTTCGTGACACTGTACAGGAGACAGGGATCAAGACCACCCCCATGGAAAAGAAATGCAGAAAAGCAAAATGGCTGTCTGTGGAGGCCTTACAAATAGCCGTGAAAAGACAGGAAGTGAGGAGATAAGGAAAGATATACCCATTTGAATGCAGAGTTCCAAAGAATACCAAAGAGAGATAAGAAAGACTTCCTCAGTGATCAATGCAAAGAATTAGAGGAAAACAACAGAATGGGAAAGACTAGAGATCTCTTCAAGAAAATTAGAGATACCAAGGGAACTTTTCATGCAAAGATGGGCTCAATAAAGGACAGAAATCGTAGGGACCTAACAGAAGCAGAAGATATTAAGAACAGGTGGAAAGCATGCAAAGAAGACCTGTACAAAAAAGATCTTCACGACCCAGATAATCAGGATGGTGTGCTCACTCACCTAGAGCCAGACATCCTAGAATGTGAAGTCAAGTGGGCCTTAGAAAGCATCACTACAAACAAAGCTAGTGGACGTGATGGAATTCCAGTTGAGCTGTTTCAAATCCTGAAAGATGATGCTGTGAAAGTGCTGCACTCAATATGCCAGCAAATTTGGAAAACTCAGCAGTGGCCACAGGACTGGAAAAGGTCAGTTTTCATTCCAATCCCAAAGAAAGGCAATGCCAAAGAATGTTCAAACTACCACACAATTGCACTCATCTCACACACTAGCAATGCTCAAAATTCTCCAAGCCAGGCTTCAGCAATACGTGAACTATGAAATTCCAGATGTTCAAGCTGGTTTGAGAAAAGGCAAAGGAACCAGATAGAAAATTGCCAACATCTGCTGGATCATCGAAAAAGCAAGAGAGTTCCAGAAAAACATCGATTTCTACTTTATCGATTATGCCAAAGCCTTTGACTGTGTGGATCACAATAAACTTGAAAATTCTGAAAGAGATGGGCATACCAGACCCCCTGACCTGCCTCTTGAGAAACCTGTATGCAGGTCAGGAAGCAACAGTTAGAACTGGACATGGAACAACAGACTGGTTCCAAACAGGAAAAGGAATACGTCAAGGCTGTATATTGTCACCCTGCTTATTTAACTTATATGCAGAGAACATCATGAGAAACACTGGGCTGGATGAAGCACAAGCTGGAATCAAGACTGCCGGGAGAAATATCAATCACCTCAGATATGCAGATGATACCACCCTTATGGCAGAGAGTGAAGAGGAACTAAAGAGCCTCTTGATGAAAGTGAAAGAGGAGAGTGAAAAAGTTGGCTTAAAGCTCAACATTCAGAAAACGAAGATCATGGCATCTGGTCCCATCACTTCATGGTGAGTACATCAGGCTGTATATTGTCACTCTGCTTATATAACTTATATGCAGAGTCCATCATGAGAAACGCTGGGCTGGATGAAGCACAAGCTGGAATCAAGATTGCTGGGAGAAATATCAATAGCTTAGATATACTGATGACACCACCCTTATGGCAGAAAGTGAAGAAAAACTAAAGAGCCTCTTGATGAAAGTGAAAGAGGAGAGTGAAAAAGTTGGCTTAAAGCTCAACACTCAGAAAACGAAGATCATGGCATCTGGTCCCATCACTTCATGGCAAATAGATGGGGAAACAGTGGCTAACTTTATTTTGGGGGGCTCCAAAATCACTGCAGATGGTGATTGTAGCCATGAAATTAAAAGACACTTACTCCTTGGAAGGAAAGTTATGATCAACCTAGACAGTATATTAAAAGGCAGAGACATTACTTTCTCAACAAAAGTCCGTCTAGTCAAGGCTATGGTTTTCCCTGTGGTCATGTATGGATGTGAGAGTTGGACTATAAAGAAAGCTGAGCACCGTAGAATTGATGCTTTTGAACTGTGGTGTTGGAGAAGACTCAAGAGTCCCTTGGACTGCAAGGAGATCCAACCAGTCCATCTTGAAGGAGATCAGTCCTGAGTATTCACTGGAAGGAGTGATGTTGAAGCTGAAACTCCAATACTTTGGCCACCGCATGCAAAGAGCTGACTCATTGGAAAAGACCCTGATGCTGGGAAAGATTGAAAGCATGAGGAGAAGGGCAAGACCAAGGATGAGATGGTTGGATGGCATCACTGACTCAATGGACATGAGTTTGGGTAAACTCAGGGAGTTGGTGGTGGACAGAGAGGCCTGCCTTGCTGCAGTTTATGGAGTCACAAAGACTCAGACACAACTGAGCAACTGATCTAAACTGATGATCTCTTATGGTCTATGTAAGTATGAACATACAAAAGAGCTTTAAAATATGCAAATCATTGTACAATTTTATAATTAACAGTAGGTTAAGTCCAACTGTGTTTTACAGTATAAAAACTAGAAATAGAAAGAGTAATAAAATATAGAAAGGACAGATCCTGAATAAAAAATTTTTTCCCATGAAGAGTAAGAGGGAGGAAGATCAAACCTTGCAAAATACACTTTTAAGTTTATAAAATAAAAATATCAAGAATTCAAACACATTTCACTTGAACTAAAAGGACTCTTCCCCGGTGACTCAGAGGGTAAAGCATTTGTCCACAATACGGGAGACCCAGGTTTGATCCCTGGTCGCGAAGATCCCCTGGAGAAGGATACAGCAACCCACTCCAGTACTCTTGCCTGGAAAATCCCATGCACGGAGAAGCCTAGTAGGCTACAGTCCATGTGGTTGCAAAAATTCGGATACGAATAACTTCACTCTCACTCATTCTCTTTAGTCTTTTGAGCAAAGACCCCACAAATTAAAGATAGTATAAAAAGCATGCTTATTTTTTATATAGAATGAGGTGTGGAGTGTGGATAGAGACACCTGTGGAAGCAATTTTTGCAATTCCCAAAGTTTGAGAGGGAAAGCAAGAGAAATGAAATTGGAGTGAGTTTTCTAGAAAACTAATTTTAGATGAAAATCTCAAAAAGCTTTCAAATTCCAGGAGATGGACAATGATTCTGAAACTTAAAAGGACTGAGAAAAAATTGCCACTGGAGTAAGGCATCTGTTTGAGTGTGACCCCAGAAAGTGCTTTTCTCTGTCTGGACAAAGAAAGGATGGAAGGGTGATGACTGCAGCACTGATACATGATCTTTTCAGCTTGACCTGACCCGGATGCCACTTTTGGTCTACTGACTCACAAAACACAGATTGTTACAACATTCTAGGTTTCCCTGATAGCTCAGTTGGTAAACAATCCACTCACAATGCGGGAGACCAGGGTTTGATTCCTGGATTAGGAAGAGCCCCTGGAGAAGGGAAAGGCTACCCACTCCAGTATTCTGGCCTGGAGAATTCCATGGACTATATAGTCCATGGGGTCCCAAAGAGATGGACACAGACAAAGTGACTTTCACAACACCCTAATAGCTTTGAGCAAAGAATATTTTATCTCTTATTTTCTCTAGCAATGAAAAGAAAAAAATCTTTCTCTATCCAAAAGTATTTATAAATCATTCATAATCACAATATTAACAAAATTTATATGTAGTGTTTTTATGTTCCAGGCAGTACTCAAAGCTCTTTATATTCAATTCCCTAATGTCCCTGTGAAAGATGTACCATTTTGTATATACCTATAAAGACTGTCCACAGGGTCGCAAAGAGTCGGACACGACTGAGCGACTTCACCTCACCTCACCTCATAAAGACTGTGATTTCAGTGTTGACCATCTGGTGATGTTTATGTATAGTCTTCTCTTGTGTTGTTGGAAGAGGGTGTTTGCTATGACCAGTGCATTTTCTTGGCAAAACTCTATTAGTCTTTGCCCTGCTTCATTCCACATTCCAAGGCCAAATTTGCCTGTTACTCCAGTGTTTCTTGACTTCTACTTTTGCATTCCAGTCCCCTATAATGAGAAGGACATCTTTTTGGGGTGTTAGTTCTAAAAGGTCTTGAAGGTCATCATGAGAAATGCTTGGCTGGAAGAAGCACAAGCTGGAATCAAGATTGCTTGGAGAAATATCAGTAACCTCAGATATGCAAATGACACCACACTTATGGCAGAAAGTGAAAAGGAACTAAAAAGCCTCTTGATGAAAGTGAAAGAGGAGAGTGAAAAAGTTGGCTTAAAGCTCAACATTCAGAAAAAGATCAATGCATCCAGACCCATCACTTCATGGCAGATAGATGGGGAAACAGTGGAAACAGTGTCAGACTTTATTTTGGGAGGCTCCAAAATCACTGCAGATGGTGACTGCAAGCATGAAATTAAAAGACATTTACTCCTTGGAAGAAAAGTTATGACCAACCTTGATAGAATATTGAAAAGCAGAGACATTACTTCGCCAACAAAGGTCTGTCTAGTCAAGGCTATGGTTTTTTCAGTGGTCATGTACAGATGTGAGAGTTGGACTGTGAAGAAAGCTGAGTGCCAAAGAATTGATGCTTTTGAAGTGTGGTGTTGGAGAAGACTCTTGAGAGTCCCTTGGACTGCAAGGAGATCCAACCAGTCCATTCTGAAGGAGATCAACCCTGGGATTTCTTTGGAGGGAATAATGCTGAAGCTGAAACTCTAATATTTTGGCCACCTCATGCGAAGAGTTGACTCATTGGAAAAGACTCTGATGCTGGGAGGGACTGGGGGCAAGAGGAGAAGGGGACGACCGAGGATGAGATGGCTGGATGGAATCACTGACTCGATGGGCGTGAGTCTCAGTGAATCTGGGAGTTGGTGATGGACATGGAGGCCTGGTGTGCTGCGATTCATGGGGTCGCAAAGAGTCAGACACGACTAAGCGACTGAACTGAACTGATAAATACCTAATACACAAACATACATATATAATTACAAAATATACATATATGTATACAATTTTATATTTGGTTTATACCTTAAATATTTTATTTTCACTCAAACACCAGAGCAGATATTTTGCAATGAAAGCATACACATGAACTTCAATGCCACATTTCATAGTATAAAAATGACATAGATTCTTCATTTTTACAGTTTTCTTAATTTAAGTGCTGTATAGAGTGTTAAAATTCTATTTTTGTCAAAATAGGAAATCCATTGAGGTTATAACTAGAAGTGAGGCTTGAAAAAGCATAGGAGGATTCAGAATTGGTCAAATATCTCATTAAGCTTTGCAGAACTGCAACTATCATTTCACTAGCTTTTGGTCATTAAACATTCTTGTCTTCTTTTTCTTCACCCTGAATGAAAAATGTTTGTCAAATCTCTGCTTATTGACTTACTATTACTATCTACAATGTCTCAGGCTCTTTGCTAGCCACTGGTGACTTGCTGAATACTGTGACCTGGAGCTTGCAGAATGGGAGGAGATGGAAGGACCAAGAGCCACAGAACCACGGAGTGAGGACACTGAACCCAGCCTAGGGATATGTGTGCACGTAAAACCAGTGTCTTACTATGAAGTGATTAGGTGAGATAACAGAAGGCAGACAAACGGTGACAGGCAGAGAGCACAGATCAGGCAAAATGCTGTCTGGTCCTAGGGAGAGAATCCATTTTGACCACAGAAAGGTGTAATTTTTACCTTGTTAAAATTTAAGGAGTAGATACAGGAAGTAAAGTGGGTGTGGTTCAGAAATGATAGAATCTGGAAAATCCATGAGTCATTATAATAGAAACTATAAGAATTCCATTTATCCTTAAAGACCAGGATCCTAAAAACTCAGCTTTCAATTTACTTTTGTTTTAGAATTCTGAAAAAAATAGTTGTTCTGACATAAGGAAATTTTACTAAGACATTAAGATATATGGGCAAAAGATACAGTGAATGCTCTACCATAGATGTTGAGAGTTTTTAAAAAAGGTGTAAGGGAAGTGTGTATCATGATTTGTCTAGTCTCAATTACATATGCCAATATTAACAAAATTAAACACAACCAACTACATTTCTGCCATCTCATATTCTGAACTTAAAATTTTAGATTACTTGTCCTCAAACAACTATCACTTTGAAATTAAGACTGAATGCATGAAATAGTCAAAAAGATTGAACTTGGGAAGATGAAAATAAATAAGAATCTAGTCAATATAGTGATAACCAAAACCCATTTCAAGGCAGTGGCCAGTTCAAAATATCTACTGTGCAACATCTAAATACCACTCTAAGTTTCTGGTCCTGGTCAGAATATAAATTAGAAGTAGTCTCCTTCTCAATAGCCTGTGTTAATAAATAGAGTAGATTAGGGCATACAATGAGAAGCCTGCTTGCATTTTCGAATATTTCAACTTCAGTTTTCAGAGCAAACTCAGTCATTTTTAACCTAGCTCCAATATCATCTTACTCAAAATACAGATAAAAAGTTTGAATTTTAAATTAACATATAAATGACTTTGGGTTGATTTAGAAAAACTAAGCTGACCCTCAGGTCCTTTAACCATCAGTGAAGACTAAGGAAATAAATAGCATTATAAGTTATGGGGACAGTATCACAAAATTTTCATTGATTAATTCAATAAGTATTCATAGGGCACGAAGAATATAAAATTCCCTGCACTCAATGTTCCTATTATGTACTTAACTATATAAAAACTACAATTACAAAATGATAAATAGCAGTTGTATTAGCCAGGGTTCTCCAGAGAAATAGAACCAATAGGATATGCAAACATATATTAAAATGATTTATTTTAACTGTAGGAATTCTGCAAGTTTGCAATCTCTAGGGGATGCCAGCAGTTTAGAAACTCAGGCAGGGATTTTATTTTACAGTCTTGTAAAATTCATTTATTTTTTGGGAAAACCATCTTTGCTCTTGGGCTTCCCTGGTGGCTCAGAGGTCTGACTCCAATGCGGGAGACCCAGGTTCGATCCCTGGGTCAGGAAGATCCCCTGGAGAAGGAAATGGTAACCCACTCCAGTATTCTTGCCTGGAGAATCCCATGGACAGAGAAGCCTGGTAAGCACAGTCCATGGGGTTGCAAAGAGTCCAAAACGACAGAGTGACTTCACTCACTCATCTTTGCTCTTAAGACCTCCAGGTGATTGGATGAGGCCCATTCAGATTACCAAGGGTATTCTCCTTAAAGTTTACCAATTCTATACTATACCAAATAACCTGACAGCAACATCTAGACTAGTGTCTAGTTTGACCAAACAACTGAGCACCATAGCCTAGCCTAGCCTATCTGCTGCTGTTGCTAAGTCGCTTCAGTCGTGTCCGACTCTGTGCGACCCCATAGAGACCATAACTTACCCATAACCATCACGGCAATTCAAGGTAATACACACTCCAAGTAAGTATTTCAGAGATATAGTATTTGATATGGCATCTCTTCATTGAATTTTCATCATATACAAATCCTCTCATCCTGCAGGATGACAAAAGAAGGCCTGAAAAGTGATGAACCTTGTGTCACGATGAGAATTAGTGCCGACTAGAGAACCACTGAGCAGAGGACTCTGCCATTTAAGCAGCAAGTGCAAAATAGCTTCATTATTTCTACTGAAGTCTTCCTCATGGCATGGCAAAGACAATAACTGAGCAAATGACAACAATGTTGTCTTTTGATGTATGGCAAAACCAATACAATATTGTAAAGTAATTAACCTCCAATTAAAATAAATAAATTTATATTTTTTAAAAAACAGTATACTTATTCACCACCCTTTTTGATAAGTGAAAAATCAGATATTGTAAAAGATGGGGTTTTTTTCTTTCTTTTTTTTATTTTTTATTATTTTTTTTTTTACTTTAAAATACTGTATTGGTTTTGCCATACATTGACATGAATCTGCCATGAGTGTACATGAGTTCTTTTTAAAAAATCAGATCATTATTGTTTTGTTTAATTTTTCAAAACTGTGAGCTAAAGTACAATCCTTTGTTATATTTGAATATCTATATGTCATACAAAAATTTAATAAGCCATCTACTCTCATGTAAAATAAATTATCATTGATGCAATTTAAAAAAAAAATAGGCATTTATCTTTAAGAAATGGAAGGAAGATACAGGAAATAGATTCAAGAGAAAGAAAAGCTGCCTTCAACACTAGATGCTGGCCTAATATCAATACTATTAGCTGGACCTTGATGTTGCTAGAAAGTTACCTGGTACAGCTAGGTCTTGGTGTTCTTCTATGAACATAAATAATTTTACAGATCAACAACAGACAAGGGCCCTGTGGTTGTAATGGACCAAGATAAAAAGATCAATCTCTATACATGTCTAAATGTGAACATTGTCTAAACCACAAAAATAACCCAATATTCCCCTACCCTGGCTCATGAGTAACTGCTGCTTCTTTATGAACTGTAGCTTTAATCTTGCTCTTTTATTCCCTCCTTCTAGATAGGATCTCTTAAAATATTGACTCATAGAACTACCCATACTTCATGATAGCAGCTAATCCAAAGCAAAGTCTAGCTTCTTTAAACTCTTCCCTAAACTATTGACCATGAGCCCAAATTCTACAATAAATTCTAATAACCTGTTACTGAGAT
The DNA here is from genome assembly GCA_006408695.1 of Aepyceros melampus. NCBI lineage: Eukaryota > Metazoa > Chordata > Mammalia > Artiodactyla > Bovidae > Aepyceros > Aepyceros melampus. The sequence continues at coordinate 50,098 of SJXQ01012398.1, read as the reverse complement.
GATACCCAGTACCCCATGGCATAGTATCTCTCCTTACACGAGCAATAAACTCTAATTTTTCGACTACACATGCATGATCATGGACAAATGGAAGCAAGCAAAAAAGAGACCAAGAAATACATGGATTAAAAATATGGCCTCTGGTAATGAAGAAGAATAACCATAATACTCATTCTACCAAATCAGATGTCAACTTAATGGACGAGTATAGTAACTCACAATATATAGAACCTTTACGAAAATATTTAAAGTATACTTAAGTATAAAAGTAACTACTTTTTCACCTTCAAAATGTCAATAAATCATTTTGGGATTAACTTCATGAGAAAGTTTTTACAGGGAACAAACCAAGTCATTTTGGCATAAAGGTTCATAGATAGAATATCTGCATGTCATGAAATTACCAGAGTAGAAATTCTCTCAATATACTCATTTGGAAATCATTTTTCCTAAATGAAGCTACTCAATTTGAGAATTTTGATACTATAAGCATCCATCTAATTATAATGCATCTATTTTGAATGTAAAAGTTACTTCTAAAACATCTACTGTATTCTAAATGCATGTTTGTACTAAATTCATGACACTATACCAAGAGGAAAACTGAGCTCTGTTAATTTTTATAATACATGAACTATTAATATTTCCATACAAAATGTAAGCTGTCATGCATGAAAGGAGGTTAGACACAAACTGGTTTGTACGTGTCTGTATATACCATCACAAGACTGACTTCTCTGCAGCATTTTCTTGTTTGAGATCACCCAGATGCCTTGAATCCTCAGGCTCTTCTCTGGGAAGAATAAAGGCATTAGATGAGGAACTCTAGCCTGATAGGCGGTGTAGAGATTTTGTAAATATACTCAGAAGAATCAACTTCAAATAGTTCAATTTTAATGATGACTCATCATATCATTTGAAAACATGAAGGAAACAAGGGAAGAGTCCTGGTCATGATACTATGAGTTGGTTCAGAGTCATAGGATCAGATGAAGAAACACCAGGAAACCAAGAGCAACCTTCAGAGGCAGTGGCATTCACCCGCAGGGAAAGTTCTTCCTCATGAGAGAGTCTGGGTGAAGAATGAGTTTATGGAAAGCAGTGCTGAATATTTCAGTCAGCTTTCTCCATAAGCAGGCCTGGTGTATTAAAACTGTATATAATAACTTAGGTTCAAACAACATCTGAAAAGCAGTAATGTTGAGAAATTATGAAAAAATAATGAATGCACAAAACTTCCCAGCATGTTATCCTTATTTAAAAAGACTTGAGCAAAAGATAAATCCTACAATTTATTAACACAGTTTCATCTTTTAGCTAGAGTTCAATCCTAAATAGACTGTGGAAATTTGCAAGGGAAGAAAATATGTGAGTATAAAGAATATAGGAAACTTTAAAATCATGGAATAACTCTTAATGAATATCAGAAAGTTCCTGTTAAGAGAATCAATAAACATGCAGTATAACATCCCAGAGCACAAGTCGGTCTCAAAACAGGAGAATTCCTTCTACAGAGAAATTCTGTCATGTGATCAATGGTGCATATTGATTTTCTTCTGGTGTTATTTTCACTTGCTTTTCCTATCCTCTTTTTTTGTGGGGGAGAATCTTCATACCCACTCAGTGGCTTTTTTTCTTTGTATTTATCAACCTTTTATTTTATCAAGGAAAGATATTACAAAAAGACACTATAACATATTTTGTACAAGAAAGACCATTATGGTATCAAAAAAAGGGTATAATCTCAGAATAAAGAGCAGTTTCAAATTAAGATGTTATTATTGTCCTTATATTTCTTCTTTTGTCTCTCCTAAGTAACAAAACCTTTACCCTGGACTGGTCACTAGATGAGATGATCTCTCAGGTGTGTTTTGGATTCTACAATCTTATTCAAATTCTATTATACACACACACACACACACACACACACACACATTTCTAAATGTAAATACATTTTATATAATAGTATGCTTTAAATTTTAAATTTTCTATCTCTTACACATGGATTATTGATATTTTCAAACATCAAACAGGCTCCCTCCTCCCTATTAATTGAAATTCTTATGGATATTCAAATGCAGTTGCAATACAGTTCATATTTAGTTATAAAAATATACAAATCCTATATTTACTTTCCCCATGTGTTTCCCTGAACTATAACAACATTTTTCAAAATATAAAAATATTGAATGGATACAATCCACACAATTTATTCTGATTTCCCTAGTTTTCCCTGTACTCACTTGTACATGTTAATATGTATGTGCATAGGGTAGGGGGCAGTGTGTAGTTCTACACAATACTATCACAATTGTATATTCCTGTATCTACCACCCATAGCCTAGAACTGAAACAGTTCCATCACTACAAGAGTCCCTTGAGTTGACTTTTTATAACCATATCTACCTCCCTATCACATTCCCTAACTTCAGCCCTGATCCCTAACCCCTAACAGTTTTCATCTCAAAATGTTATAAATGGAATACAGAATTTAACTTTTGGGGTTGGTATATTTCACCTAGAATATTCCCTAAATCACCCAAGTTTTTTATCAGTTTGTTCCTTTTTATTGTTGAATAGTATTCCATAATATGAATATGTCATAGATTGTTCTCCATCCTTCCACTGAAGAACATCTGGATTGATACCATATTCTAGCTATTAAAAATAAAACTTTTTTGAATATTTGTGCAAAAAAATAACAGAAGCACAAATGAAGCCTTTAATGGAGCTCTGTCATCACAGGAAAGATAAAAGAACATTATTCATATATACAGGGCTTACTCAACTGAATGTACTATTTATATTCTAGGCCTTGCTCAAAAAGCTTTTAAATCATTTAACCTTCACAAAAACCCTCAGAATTAAATACTGTTGGATCCTTATGAGTGAAAAATCTGAAACAGAGAGATTAATTTTCTCAAGGTCACATAATGTGTAAGAAGTTGGAATTTGAACACAGGCAGTCACCTCACAGATAGTTATGATAATCACATTTTAATACAAAGTCAGAAGAAGCAAAATAACACATGGAAAAGTAATTATTTTTTAACTGTTTACAAATATTTCCTGGCTTTTATGAATTTGATCATGAGCATGTCATTGGACCTCACTAAATCTAAACATATTTAAAGATTTGGACAAGTTCACTTGGTCCTTTCTGAGTCTTTGCAACCCCATGGACTGTAGCCTGCCAGGCTCCTCCATCTATGAGATTTTCCAGGCAATACTGGAGTGGGTTGCCATTTCCTTCTCCAGGGGATCTTCCCAACCCAGGGATCAAATCCTGGTCTCCCACACTGCAGGCAGACTCTACCATCTGAGCCACCAGGGAAACTCATATATTGAAAGATAAAGTCATGGAAATCTATTTTATTTTATATATGTATATATATGCTTTCTTACAGAGCTCATGCTTTAGTGTTGACTATGGTTAAAAGAATACTTTGCCCGAGTGGGAGATTTCTGACTGCTAAAGTTGGAAAGTCTCAATAATTTCAGGGCACTCAGATTTATACTTGAATACAAAGCAGCAGAGCACCAAATACTCTATATTTTATAGTTATTTTAAATAGATTTTTTTAGAATGCTCTTATCTGTGATTGAAATATATTTCTTCTGAGAAATGTTTTAGTCCTTTAAGGCAGAATCTTACAAATATTTATGCCAATATGTCCTGAAATAGCATCTCCAAAATTTTATGAGCTATTAAATTTATCAAAAAATGGGAATCAGAATAAAGCCTTCTTCTCTCCAGTCTATTCAAACTGAGTTTTAAAACCAATAAATAATGACAAATAAGCATATTTTTCATATCTTCCCATGTATGCATATTATCACTAACACTAAAAAAGACTAATTTTTTATCTTTTTAAGTTTCATTTTCCCCTCAGAATTTATAGTTTCTTTAGGGTATTTAAAAATTCCAAAGTATTTCAATTGTAACATGAAAGTATAATACTATATAAATGCATAAATTGAAATTTCTGTTTAACAGAGGTAACAACATGTTCATCTATGTCAAAAAAGATGAATATCATAACCCTGGGTTAGAATGTTGTATTTTAAAGTTGAATGGACAATATTCAGAAAGAGAAATAGTAAATTGTGTCACAATCTATAATGGCATCTTATTTTACTTTTTAATCATTTTTCAGATTTAGGAAAGGAACGATCCTTATGTATCACAGAGAATAAATCATGAAATGAATGTCTCTGTAGAGAAGTTTACATGAGATACTTCAAAGAGGAAGACTTTTCAAATAAAAAATGACTTTTATTCAATTTCTGTGGAATTTGAGAAATCATTGGTTAGGAGAAGATGAAGTGTCCCATAAAAGTCTACGAGGAGAAATTGACACCATTTTTCTAACAGTCAACAAATTGACAAACACCATGTAGAAGTTATGTTGGTTTCTAGGGTCTTTACAACAACAATAAAGTTGTTTCTAAAACACAGACACACACAAATCATAGCAATTTTATGCTGTGCAGTTGCAGACACATAAAAAATTGTTTTTCCCAAAGGAAGCTCATTTTTTTTTTTTATTAAATGTTATGCCCAATTAAGCTCAGTTAATCGTTTTGGTGTAAATAGCTGCTGTGGAGTTGTTTTTCCCTGAGGGAGTAAGCTGCTCTCTGGCTTTGGATTAGAGAACAAACAGCTGAAAGCAATCAGACATTATTCCAGCTCCACAAGAAGTTTTTTATTTTTTCCTTAATGTGGGGTCATTTTGCCTAGATACCTTTGGCTTTTAATAAGTCCAAAGTGTTAGTTTCAATGGCAGAATATTGTTTGGTTTTTCAAAGTGCTCATATGCCCTACAGGACAGATGCTTATGGAGTACAGGGGTGGTCTCATCAATTTACTGCACTGGTGTTTCCAAGGAGCAGTAGGTAGGAAGGGATAGTCACAGTAGATTTATCTTGAGGACAAAGAATGTTAATACATGTTAATGACAAAAGTACTTATTTTTTCATTGATCCTTTTGGAGTACTAGGTTTTATAATGATTGTAACAAATAGCAACAACATTACATTAATTTATGTTTGCCTAAGAAATTAAGACACCAAAAACTTTTCAATTATATGCAGCATTTGAAAGGTTCTTAATCATCTTAACTACAGTAATAGAAATCAAATTGTTGAACAAGGTACTCTTGAAGGACTCAAGATCAAAGACAAATTGCATTTTCATTCCAATAGTGATGCAAGCCTTAATAAAATTCCTCTTGATCATTAAATCTCTAAAACAATGTGCACAGGACACTTCCAACAAGATAACACATTACTGTATCATGCAGAATGTCAGTGTTTTTCCTTATAAACCCTAGTACTATATATAAACACAAATTCATATTATAAAAGCAAAGCATTATTTCTATGCATGATCTTTTTTAAGGGATTACAAATTAATCATTCTTCAAAATGCTCATTTCTCACTTTATGTTCTAATGAGCCCAGTACACACTGTAACTCTACAAGAATAAATTGTAATTCTTTCTATATAAAGGGATTTTTAACTAATGTATTTTCATAATATGATTAATTTTAAATTAGTGAACTATAATAATCTGGTATAGCTGTTGTTCAGTCGCTAAGCCGTGTCCAACTTTTGTGACCCCATGGACTGCAGCATACCTGGCCCCCCCTGTCCCTCACCATCTCCTGGAGTTTGCCCAAGTTCATGTCCATTGAGTTGGTGATGCTATCTGACCATCTCATCCTCTGCCACCAGTATAAAATCTAGTATTGTCAGAATTCAAATGCAGCAAAATGGCATATAGATGCAATAAAATAATGGATGCTGAAGTCTGAATTTTAAGTCATACTGTCCTATAAAAATATTTGTAAAAATGTTTCTAAAGCTATCTATTAGGATTCTCAAAATTAATTCACTTCATTGTGTAGTGGTCAGATGGAAGTATGGATAACCATGGAAGTCAGGAGATCTAAAAGTAATATGGAGATGTAAGAAGAAGGGTCATTTGGGCTAAGACTTGCACACCTGAGTGAGATGCTGGGCGGATGATACGGTCTCACAGGCAAACTCTTGAGGGGCACACAGAAGTCAAGGCTGGGAACCTGGAAGTTGTTGCAATCTCTCAGGCATAATATAAGATAAGGGGGCACATCAAAAGTTACTGCGGACCCATGTTTTCATGGATACTGTTTAGTAGCTAAGTTAAGCAGAGAGAGACTTCTTATAAAGACAAATGTTTCTCAGGGAAGCAGAGGATAGAACTTCATCAGAGGCCAATAAAAGCATGGAGCCAATAGTAGAAAAACCCCAGAAAAAAAATCACAATCATCTCCTTCATTCTCCCGCAACCGCTACTGATCTGCTTTACTCTTCTCCCACTCTGAAAATGACCTTTTTCTGCTTAATAGCATTTCTGAGGGAAAGTGATATCACTAATAGCCCCCAACACATTTTCTCCTTTTGAGAGTGGTCTGAATGATCAGAACCACCTGGATTGTTTCAAAGTCTTTCTAACATCTTTTGCAAATCAAAAAGAAGAATCACACCTTATTATATTTTCTAGGAATATTTTCTTGAGTACATTATTTCTTTAATGTCAGTTCATATTTTATTATCTTTGATAAAAAAATTTAAATTACATGTAGTAAATCATGATAAGAAAATGGTTGATTTCATTTACTGATTTTAAGCTAAAAAAAAGGCATCATTCATCCAGAGAAATAAAAATACTTAATGTTTTCTTATGTCTTCTGTTGGATTTCCTTGAACTTTGGCTCCTGGGAGTCTCATAGCAAAATTTATCACCCATCTTACTGTATGGTCCAGTAAGTCTATAAATCCAGACTTAGAGCTTCATTCCATTTGGCAGCTATGCAAATTTACATTTATTTTATTTTTCTATTATATGTATTTCTGTAAGCCACTTCAAACCTTTTGTCAAAAAGACAAGTTATGAGTAAATAGCTTTTTTTCCCTATCTTTTAGATTAAATCTCATATTGTTTTCATAGGAACCAACAGAGAAAAATAATTCACTTAATGAGATTATCATATACAAATGTTTAAAGATTTTAATATATCAATTTTATTAAGTAAAAATTGTTTTTATTTTGCCTATTACATTTTGTAGTATGTTCTATTTTTAAAGTTTCCCTTTTTTAATGCATTAGGCAAGGGTAATAGCCAATATTTTCAACAGCCAACTGGCCATGGGTCTGACAATCAGTGGATGCCAGTTGTAGTGCTTGAACTGAGTCTTGGCAGCATTCTGCTGTGCCAGCTATTCACCTTTTAGTTGTTACATTGTGGGGGTCAGGGGGGTGGTCAAGATGGCACTGGTTACATCAAGAAGTTTCTTTCTTACCCTTAGGAGATAAGTATATGATTTGAAAACACCTATGGTGCTTGTGCAGAGAAGGCGATGGCACCCTACTCCAGTACAAGGGTAATAGCCAATATTTTTCAACAGCCAACTGGCCATGGGTCTGACAATCAGTGGATGCCAACTGTAGTACTTGAACTGAGTCTTGGCAGCATTCTGCTGTGCCAGCTATTCACCTTTTAGTTGTTACATTGTGGGGGTCAGGGGGGTGGTCAAGATGGCACTGGTTACATCAAGAAGTTTCTTTCTTACCCTTAGGAGATAAGTATATGATTTGAAAACACCTATGGTGCTTGTGCAGAGAAGGCGATGGCACCCTACTCCAGTACTCTTGCCTGGAAAATCCCATGGACAGAGGAGCCTGGTAGGCTGCAGTCCATGGGATCACTAAGAGTCGGACAGAACTGAGCGAATTCACTTTCACTTTTCACTTTTATGCATTGGAGAAGGAAATGGCAACCCACTCCAGTGTTCTTGCCTGGAGAATCCCAGGGACAGGGGAGCTTGGTGGGCTGCCGTCTATGGGGTCGCACAGGGTTGGACACGACTGAAGCGACTTAGCAGCAGTAGCATGGTGCTTGTGAGGTCGATGATCAATCATACCTCTCTCACCATTAGACTTAAACTTTAAAATATGAGACTTTATTGCTGGTAAAGCTGGATGGACTATGTGACTAGGAACTAAAGTGAAAATAATTCCCTAAGATTTGCAAATGAAGTCTTACTAGTCACCAGAGGAGCCTGGCCTTCCCCTCAACACATTCAATGCAAAGAACCCAGGAAACTAAGAGAAGAGGCAGAAGAAAGAGAACAAGTGAGAGTCTGACAGACCTGAAAGGTCCTAAAGAGTGTGCTGCCCAGGTTTCCTGCAGAAGAAGGAGCAAATCAGAGCAAGAGTGAGAAATGGCGAGGAAAAGGCAGAGAAGAAAACAAGCAAGTATATGGTAAAGATAATGCCTCCCTTTCAAGGGATTAATTTATGTAAACAAGAGGATAACTGATACTTTTGCAAAATTCAAACTCAACATATGTCAACAAAAGATGCTGCCAAAATGTGTCAACTGCATGAACATAACTCAATCCATTTAGCCTGTCAAGTTTTGAAAATAAACAATTCCTAAAGTTTCTTGGTTTTGAGGGGGGCGGGAATTTGTGTCATGTAAAATTTAAACACAAAGAGAGTTAATTCAAATTCTTAAATTATCCTACCTTAAATTTGTATAATCCATATTGCCAGTGAGTTACATAAATCTGCATACACAGAAATCATAACCATCCATCAAAACTCTTAAAAACAAAATTTTAAAGTAACAGTATTTTCCCTCTTACTGAGATTGAGTAACAGGGTCAGATTTCCCCTCCTAAACTACAAAAAAAAAAAAAAAAAAGCCACACAGGGTGGGGCAGAGAATATATAAAACAACAGTTTCAACTTACTAAACATTTTTAAGTTAACAGCTCTAAAGTATTATATACAAGGTGATAAAGAACAAAGTTTACACTATGTGGCAATGGCACCCAACTCCAGTACGCTTGCCTGGAAACTCCCAGGGACGGAGGAGCCTGGTGGGCTGCAGTCCATGGGTTCGCTAAGAGTCGGACACGACTGAGCGACTTCACTTTCACTTTTCACTTTCATGCTTTGGAGAAGGAAATGGCAACCCACTCCAGTGTTCTTGCCTGGAGAATCCCAAGGACGGGGGAGCCTGGTGGGCTGCCCTGGGGTCGCACAGAGTCAGACACGACTGAAGTGACTTAGCAGCAGCATGTGGCAAGATAACACTATGTGGCAATGGCACCCCACTCCAGTACTCTTGCCTGGAAACTCCCAGGGACGGAGGAGCCTGGTGGGCTGCAGTCCATGGGTTCGCTAAGAGTCGGACAGACTGCGCGATTTCACTTTCACTTTTCACTTTCATGCATTGGAGAAGGAAATGGCAACCCACTCCAGTGTTCCTGCCTGGAGAATCCCAAGCACGGGGGAGCCTGGTGGGCTGCCATCTCTGGGGTCGCACAGAGTCGGACACGACTGAAGTAACTTAGCAGCAGCATGTGGCAAGGAAATGGGAAATCACGGAGAGCCCTGCAGACTGCCTGAACTGAGTAGATAAAGCTGGAAGAAAAGACCATGATAGCTAGAGAGTTATGTGTGTGCCTGTGTGTTATCATTCAGTCATGTCTGACTCTTAATGACCCCATGGACTGTAGCTCACCAGGCTTCTCTATCCATGGAATTCTCCAGGCAAGAATACTGGAGTGGGTTGCATTTCCTTCTCCAAGAGAGTTACATAGTTGCTTCAGAAATTTATGGAAGTTCTTGCTAGAGACTTTAGCCAGGTAAATTATCAGCTCATGCATGTGAAGAAACTACCTGAGGCCCAGAAAAGGACTTAGAAGGAATAATCTCCAGTAGTCACTAGTTAAACAGAAAATCTCAGAATTTAGCAATATCAAGTAGTCTACTAAGAAAAGTCTGTCTTAATAGTTTGGCAAAAGTGGTGCAGTGTAATGAGACGCAACAAGAATACTGGAGTGGGTTGCATTTCCTTCTCCAAGAGAGTTACATAGTTGCTTCAGAAATTTATTGAAGTTCTTGCTAGAGACTTTAGCCAGATAAATTATCAGCTCATGCATGTGAAGAAATTACCTGAGGCCCAGAAAAGGACTTAGAAGGAGTAATCTCCAGTAGTCACTAGTTAAACGGAAAATCTCAGAATTTAGCAATATCAAGTAGTCTACTAAGAAGAATCTGTCTTAATAGTTTGGCAAAAGTGGCACAGTGTAACGAAACACATCCCACCTAACTACATTTTAAAGCAAGAATTAACAGGAATTATTTCCAGTAAATTGACTAACCCAGAACAAAGCTCAAGAATACTCAACACAAAAATAGCCAGTAATTTTAATAATGTAAAACATTTACTCACTTTTGTTGAGTCTTCCAGGGGCTCAATCAAGTTCTCAGAGTAAATATCTAAGGAGAAACTCCCTTGTGCTTCCAGCAGGGAGAGAAGAAAAGGAAACATTTTGAAATACAGGAGAGTGCTCTTCTTAACTAGGCCGGCCCTCAGGAGAAACAGTCAACAGAACCTAACCTGCTAGATATCATTAGAGTTTAACTGACCGGAGGGAAGAGAGATACTCAGCTGTAGCCATTTGTCCTAAGGTGTGGAGGAAAAAACTGAGAAACCCTTAGGAAGTTCATAGTCTGGAACCATAAGCTCATTAAAAATTCAAAGAACTGAGGGACCACTTCAAGTGACCAAATACACGTTATAGGAGTTATTGAAAGAAAGCTGGGTGGTAGGGGGGAACAAAAAGTATTTGAAGACACTAATGCCAAAACTTTCCCAAACTTGAAGAAAACTACAGAACGACAACTTTTCAAGACATTTCACCAACCCCAAGTACAAGAGATATGAGAAAGACTACACCAAGGCATATTTTAATCAAGTTGTTTGACTCAGTGATAAAGATAATATCTTAAAAGAAGGTAGAGGGATGAAAGGAATACTACAATGATTAAGAACAGATTTATTGTTGAAATCCAAGTAAGCCTGAAAACAGAGGAGCAACACCTTTAAATTAATGAATAAAAGCTTACCATCTTAGAATTCTATATTATCATGATAGCCAAAAAGTTTGTTCAGGTTTTTCCACAATGTTATGAAAATTCTGAAGGAACTTTTTAGTCACCTCAATATTTTAAAACAAAGGTAAAATAAAGGTTTTTTCAGACATTAAACCTCATAAAAGTTAATCACGAGCATGCTTATTTACAAGAAATATTAAAGGAGTTCTGAAGGACAATCATATAAGAAAAAAATCTGGATCAACACAGAGGAATGAAAACACTGGGAGTTGGCAGCGCATGGGTAAATATTGACAATCTTATATTTATTTTTGTAATTAAATTTACAATTATAGACCTTCCCACAAAGAAAATTCAAGGTCCACAAAGCTTCACCGTTTTACAAAATATTTAATGAAAAGAAGAGGGAATTCCAATTCATACAACCTCTTTCAGAAAATAGAAGCGAGAACACAAAGTAATTAATTCTATGAAGCCAACCATTACTGTAATACTAAAACTAGACAAAGACATTTCAGGAAATAAAAAACTATAGTCCAATAACTCATAAAAATTGATGCAAAAATTATTAACAAATTTTCTCAAATCCAAAATATATAAAAGGTATATGTCATGACTAATAACATAAGACTGGTTTAATATTTGAAAACCAATCAATGTAACTGATTGAAAAATGAAAGAAAAAGAAAAACTATATGATCATCTCGACTGATGCATGAAAAACACTCGACAAAATGCAACATTTATTCCTTCTTAAAAACAGACCAAAAAAAACCTCTTAGAAGACTATGAATAAAAAGTGATTCTCATCCTAATAAGAGTATCTATGAAAAAACTAAAAACAAATTTGGAGGACTGATACTAACTGACTGCAAGATTCACTATGCTGCTGTGCTGCTAAGTCACTTGAATCATGTTAGACTCTGTGCAACCCCATAGATGGCAGGCCACCAGGCTCTGCTGTCCCTGGGATTCTCCATAAAGCTACAGTAATTAAGAAGATGTGTAGTATCAGTGAAGAAAAAAAAAAAAGAATAGACAAATAGTTTAATTAAACAGAATAGAGAGCCCAGAAATTGACCCACATCAATATAGAAAACAAATCTTTGACAAAGAAGCAAAGGGAATCTAACGGAGCAAAGATGGTCTTTTCAACAAATGGTTCTGGAACAACTAGGCATACACATGTGAAAAAAAAGAGAGAGAGAGAGAGAAAGAGAAGAAAAATCATCATCATCTAAATAGAGACCATAAATCCTTCATAAAATTTCACTCAGAATGGATCATAGAACTAAATGTAAAATACTTTAAAACTCTTAGAAGCTGTAAAACTCCTAGATGAAAACATAGGAGAAAATCTAGATGACCTTGAGTATGATGATGATTTTTTAGATATAGAACCAAAGGCACAATTCATAAAATAAATCACTGAAAACTTAATTTTATGAAAATTAAAAACTTAGGCTCTGCAAAAGATGAAGTCAAGAAAATGGAAAGACAAGTCATATACTGGGAGAAAATATTTACAAAGACACATTTGATAAAGGATTGTTATCAAAAATATACAAAGAATTCTTAAAACTCAACAGCAACAAAACAAACAACTTTATTTAAACATCGAACAAAGACCTTAACAGACAATTCACCAAAGAAGACAGATGACAAATAATCACATGAAAAGATGCTCCACATCGTATGTCATCTGAGGAAATGCAAATTAAAACAAGACACCGCTACATATTTACTAGAATTGCCAAAATTTGCAACACTGGCAACAATGCAGACAGGGATGTGGCACAACAGGAACACTCATTCTTGCTCATGGGAACGCTACTGCTACAGCCACTTTGGAAAACAGTCTGAGAGTTTCTTACAAAACTAAACATACAGTCTAGCTATAGCACTCCTTGGTATTACCCAAAGGAGTTGAAAACATATGTCCACACAGCAGCTTTATTTGCAATTGGAGGCAACCAAAATGTTTTTCAGTAGTGTAGTAGATACAGAAATATGGAATATTTTAAGCACTAAAAAGAAATGAGCTGTTAAACCATAAAAAGACATGTGCATGCAAGCTAAGGTGCTTCAGTTATGTCTGATTCTCTGTGACCCTGTGGACTGTAGCCTGCCAGGCTCCCCTGTCCAGGGGCTTCTCCAAGCAAGAATACTAGAGTGGATTGCCAGGCCCTCCTCCAAGGGATCTTCCCCACCCAAGGATTGAAATGGCATCTCTTATGTCTCCTACATTGGCATGCAGGTTCTTTACCACTGGAGCCACCTGGGAAGCCCAAACAGACATGTAGGAAACTTAAATGCATATTGCTAAGTGAAAGAAGCCAATCTGATACATACTGTATGAGTCCAACTGTATCACATTCTGGAAAAGGCAAAACTATGGACACAGTAAAATGGTCAATGGCTACCAGGGGTTAGGATGCTGCTGCTGCTGCTGCTGCTGCTAAGTCGCTTCAGTCGTGTCCGACTCTGTGCGACCCCATAGACGGCAGCCCATCAGGCTCCTCCGTCCCTAGGATTCTCCAGGCAAGAACACTGAAGTGGGTTGCCATTTCCTTCTCCAATGCATGAAAGTGAAAAGAAAGTGAAGTCGTTCAGTCGTGTCTGACTCCTAGCAACCCCATGGACTGCAGCCCACCAGGCTCCTCCATCCGTGGGATTCTCCAGGCAAGAACACTGAAGTGGGTTGCCATTTCCCTCTCCAATGCATCAAAGTGAAAGTGAAGTCACTCAGTCGTGTCCGACTCTTAGCGACCCCATGGACTGCAGCCCACCAGGCTCCTCCATCCATGGGATTTTCCAGGCTAGAGTACTGGAGTGGGGTGCCATTGCCTTCTCCGGGGGTCAGGATGGAGGAGAGATAAATAGGTTGAACAAAGAGAATTTTTAGGGCTGTGATACCCTGTGTGATACCATAATGAGTTATACAAGGCATTATACATTTATTCAAACCCAGAGAATATATAACACCAAAAGTGAACCCTAATGTAAAACTATAACTTTGTAGAATTATGATGGGTCAATGTAGGTTCATCAATTGTGACAAATGTACCACTCTAGTGGGAGATGTTGATAATGGGGGAGGCTGTGGGTGCAGAGTATATATGGAAACTCTGTACCTTCCCCTCACCTTTTTGTGAACTTAAAACTTATCTAAGAAAATAACAGTAAAGAAGTCCTTTTAAAAATTTGAAGTACTATACTAGGTGATATCAAGTACTAAAAGATCTGCAGTATCAATATCAATATAGGCAAAGAATATAGGGTCCAGAATAGACGTACTTTTGAAAGACATGAAAAGCCAATTTTGTGGAGAAAAATAGTCTTCTCAACAAATGGCACATGTCTATATTTAAAAAGAAGAATCATAGGAATTCCTTGGCACTCTAGTGGTTAAAACTGCACTTCCAATGCAGGGGACACAGCTTTGATCACTGGTTGGAAATGAATTATTTCAATTTATGCTTACACCATATGCAAACATTAACTCAAGCAGATCATAGGCCTAACAATAAAAATTAGAACTATAAAACTCTCAGAAGAAAACACAGGAGAACTGTTTTTGACAATGGATTAGGCAAAGACTTTTCATATGGTGAAAAATTAATAAATTGGTCATCAGAATGAATAAATACTGGTTTTTGAAAGACACAGGAAGAATAAATAAAAAGGCCAATAACTAGAAGAAATTATTTGTAAATCACATATTTGATAAAGGATTTATATCCATAATACATAAAGAATTTTCAAAACCCAATAATAAGAAAAAACAAAATATTTTAAACAAAATATTTGAATTAGAGGCTTAAGATATACAAATAGCAACATGGAAAAAAGCACATGAAAAATGCCCAACATCATCAGTTATAAAGGATATGTAAATTTAAAAACTTCAGTGAGGTACCACTCAAACCCCAGAGAGTCAATAAATCCAGGAAAATGTGCAATTAAAAAAAAATTATATATGCCTGCCATATCAAGCAGGCATTTCCCAGAAAATCAGGTCATATGGTCACAAAAAGATTTGTGCACATAAACATAGGCTTAGACGATAAAGAATCTGCCTGCAATGCAAGAAACCCAGATTTGATCCCTGGGTTGGGAAGATCCCGTGGAGAAGGGACTGGCTACCCACTCCAGTATTCTTGCCTGTAGAGTCCCATGGACAGAGGAGCCTGGTGGCTATAGTCCATGGGGTTGAAAAAGAGTAGGACATGACTGAGCATACATTCACAAACATAAACACTGTATTCTGGTGTTCATGAAGCTTTGTTGGTGATCATCATCCAAAACTGGAGACAGCACAAATGTCCAACCATAGGTGAATGATGAACAGGAGACAGCACAAATGTCCAACCATAGGTGAATGATGAACACATACACTGGAACACTACCCAGCAATGAAGCCAAATGAATGGCTGATATACAAAACAGAATGAAGAAGTCTCAAAATAACTATGTTCAATAAAAGAAACCATACCAAAGAAACTCACACTGGAACTGAATAATATTCTGAGAAGTATAAACTAGAATATAGTGGCAGAAATATCAGTAGATGCCCATGGACAGGTAGGAGTGGGAAGGAATTAGGAAGAGGAAGTGATCACAAAAGGCCAAGAGGAGACTTTGGGGGACAGAAGATATGTTCATTATCAAGATTGTGGTGGTAGTTTCAAAGTATATACACTTATCAAAACTTATCAAATTTATATAGCTTATTATGTTTCAATTATACTTCAAGAAAGCTATAAAAAGGAAGAAATATAGTATACAACAGGTTAATTTAGAATTATAAGAAATCTGATTTTTTTTTAAATTAGGGATAGTTACTGTACTCTCTTAAAATTCTAAATATTTTTATTCCAAATGGAATTTATTAAAAACTCCATGAAGCAAGTACTCTATCATAGTCACATATGTAGTATCAAGCACCACATGTGGTACACAGTATTGCTTAATAAATATCATAGACTGAATATGTTTACCATTTCATTTACAGCAGAAAGAATGCTGTGGAAGGAAGCACATCTGAAAGTGACTAGACAGTGACTATAAACACTGTATTCAAGCTGTCTCACTTCTTGGCCCTTAGAAGAAATAAACATCTGTCTCTCCGCATTATTGGTTTAAAGAATTTTGTGTTTAAGGAATACAATGTCAATTAAAATGCTTATTATTTTCATATTTTGCAGAAAAAGGAAAGTTAAAAATTAATAAGAATTAGTTCATTGGAGCCAAGATTTGAACATTTTAAATTTCAAATTATATACATTCAATTCAGATATAGTTATTTTTAAATGTAAGTGTATTTCTTTTATATTGCTGCAGTTTGCCAGATAAGTTAGGGAAAAGATAAAATTAAATGGTTAGGTTTGCATTTTTTAAATTCATTGCAAATTTCCCATAAACCAATTTATAACATAGCTAACTTAAGTTATAATTCTTCATAGACCGTTTTCATTGTAGGAAACATATACCTCTATCATGTTTATGGATCCAAAACATGCCTTTATTAACCTTTCAGAAGAAATGTTTTGTGTACAAACATTCTTATAATGCAGAATACTGCATTTGAAGCAATCCTATCTTCTATTCGGATATGATGAACATTTACATTTTCAGGAAAAAAAAATCCTTTCTTCAATTAGGCAAATATATTTAACAAAGGAGAAGGAAAAATATGGTAACATTTTTGCTGGCAGTTTCTATTATGAAAGACAAATAATTTTCTTGCTTGACAGAATTAACTTTATTGAGCTGTCTCTCTGTTTTGACTTTAAACTGAAACTGTGCATCATCAAAGAATATATTGGTCATGGGTTAAAAAAGAATTATCAACTTGCAAGCAAGCAGGACTCCATCATGCCTTCCTAGGAAAGAAAGTGTTAGTCACTCAGTCATGTCTGACTCTTTGCAACCCCATGAAATATATAGCCTACCAAGCTCCTTTGTCCATGGAATTCTCTAGGCAAGAGTACTGAGGTGGGAGCTATTCCCTTTTCCAGGGATCTTCCCAACCCAGGGATGGAACCTGGGTCTCCCACATTGCAGATTGTTTACTATCTAAGCCACCAGACACTTCTCCCATATCTTCTGCTGTAGCTCCTCTCTGAAGTACCTAAAGATTAGTATCTCATGCTTATTTCCTGAGATTTTCAGATGCTAAAAATCATCACTAAATGGAAAAAAAGTTACTTAATGATCATAAGCACCTAGCCCTATGTTAATACCCTGTTGCCTTAATATCAACCAATAGAAGAATCATGCACCAGCTAATCACATATCCTGTGATGCCCCACCCCACCCCCCAACTCACTTTGCCTTTTAAAATATTTTGCTGAAATCCTTTAGGGTGTTTGGGATTTCTGAGGGCATGAGCCACCCCTTCCCCTTTCATGGCCCTGCAATAAGTCTATCTCTGCTCCAACTCCAATGGTTTGATTTGTTTGGTCTTATTGTGCATTGGGCACATAAGATTGTATTTGGTAACAAACTTGGCTTCGTGCATATGATGAAATGGAATATTTCAATTTCCTTAGATCATTTCCAAAATCAAAAGAATAGATAGTGCCTCAGAGCAGAGTCCAGCTTGCCATTTACCAAAGATTTAAACCAGTACTTAACAATGTGAGAAAACTAGCGTTTCCTCCTATTACTCTAGAGTAGCTTGCTGAGGCTAAAAAGAATACCATCAACAGCGTCTATGACAGACTGTTGACCTAAATAAAAAGGTAAAATAGGGCAAGCTCAGGAACTGTCAAAAGATGACTTTATCCAGGAATAGCAAAAGAACTGCAATTTGGAACATATAAACTATATAGCCTGCTACAGGTGAGTCCATTGAAGGTTCAGAGGGCCATATTTATGGGCAGAGAAGGTAAACAGGGATTTGGTGAGAATCTGTTAAAAAACAAAGCAAAAAAAAAAAAAAAATTGGAGACTAGCCCTTGAAGATTCCTCGATCAGATAAAACCAGTTCAGCTGTAAAACAAAAGCTTAATTTGGTTTATTTGTGAGATCAACTCAACATGTATCATTTCTTGCTCATGCCTTCAGAAACCACTAAAAAAATTTCCCATGGCTGATATGAGGCAAACCTTGACCAACTCCCTATCATTTAAGAAAATTCCAATGGTATCAATTTTCTGTCAGTTCAGTTCAGTTCAGTTCAGTCGCTCAGTCGTACCCGACTCTTTGCGACCCCATGAATCGCAGTACGCCAGGCCTCCATGTCCATCACCAACTCCCGGAGTTCACTCACACTCATGTCCATTGAGTCAGTGATGCCATTCAGCCATCTCATCCTCTGTCATCCCCTTCTCCTCCTGCCCCCAATCCCTCCCAGCATCAGAGTCTTTTCCAAAGAGTCAACTCTTCGCATGAGGTGGCCAAAGTATTGGAGTTTCAAATTTAGCATCATTCCTTCCAAAGAAATCCCAGGGCTGATCTCCTTCAGAATGGACTGGTTGGGTCTCCTTGCAGTCCAAGGGACTCTCAAGAGTCTTCTCCAACACCACAGTTCAAAAGCATCAATTCTTAGGCACTCAGTCTTCTTCACAGTCCAACTCTCACATCCATACATGACCACAGGAAAAACCACAGCCTTGACTACACGGACCTTAATCGGCAAATCAGGTTTTTATGGGAAATCAGTCTCTCAGTCTTTAAGTTTTATTTTTTTGAGGGCACATACATGAGATTTTTCATTTTATATCCTCCAGTTTCCATTTTAGTTTGAAATCCTTTCAAAAAAAAAGTAGGAAACTGTGCCCAGAGGGTCCATGATTTAATGGGCCCAGTTTTCACTAGAGGTTTTTCTTTCTTTTCCCTTCTTGACTCTAAAGATAACAATGTAGTAAAAAGGAAAGCAGATTAGAAGTTGGGGCTTAAACTCCATGTAAGATCATGTCACCTTTTAGGTGACTTATTGACAAACACTTGTTCCAAAAAGATTTGCCTATGATTAAAATATTTTCCATGTTTCTCAAATAAAACAAGAAAAACCTATTCTTAAATAAAACAAAATAAATTGAAAACTGTATTCCCTACCTTTCCTCAGCCAACATTTTGATCACGTTTGTTGTTTAAGCTTTCTAGTGTCTATCAAAGCAAGCAGAGTGAAGTTTGAAAATTCAAAATTGATAGTATCTGATTGCATTTGGCACTGCCTGAGACATCTTATACAATCTGGACTGTGGCTCCAGTTTCTTGCCATCTCTTTGTGCCTTAGAGAAAAATCTTCCTTCTCATTCTGCAAACACACTGCAATCTCTCCCTTCTTAGCAAGTGAAGTTAAATTCCTCCTATCTGAACAACTCTGCCCTCTGCAAAGCTGGCTCTACAGGAGCCATCAGATCTCAAACATTTCCCTAACGGTGAGCTTCCTGAAAGTATGTACCTAAAGTCGATTTACCATTCTTCTTTCTTACAGACCTTATTCTGCCACTTTTATAACACTGGTCACAAGAAGTTTTTATTTATGCTTTTCTCTGGAAGACTGTCATCTCCATCAAAGAAGAAAACACACTGATATGTGTTATGGCCTGAATGCTTATTATCCCCCCAAAATTCATCTGTTGTTGAAGTTCTAATCCTCAATGTGATTTTAACTGAAGGTAGGGTTTATAGAAGGTAATTAGATTAAAAGAATACATGACAAAGGAGTCACTGATGGAATTAGTCTCTTTATAAAAAGATAAAGAATGCCAGAGCTTGCTCACTCTCTCAGCCATGTGAGGACATGGCAAGAAAACGGCCATGTGCAAGTCAGAAAGGTTCCTATCACCAAGAACCAAGTAGGCCAGCTAGTTGGCTTTGGACTTCCTGGCCTTCATAACTGAAAAAATGAGAAGAAGAAAAAAACTAATCCTCAATGTGATTTTAACTGAAGGTAGGGTTTATAGAAGGTAATTAGATTAAAAGAATATATGACAAAGGAGTCACTGATGGAATTAGTCTCTTTATAAAAAGATAAAGAATGCCAGAGCTTGCTCACTCTCTCAGCCATGTGAGGACATGGCAAGAAAACGGCCATGTGCAAGTCAGAAAGGTTCCTATCACCAAGAACCAAGTAGGCCAGCTAGTTGGCTTTGGACTTCCTGGCCTTCATAACTGAAAAAATGAGAAGAAGAAAAAAGTCTGTTGTTTAAGATTATCTATAGAAGCCCAAGATAAGACAAATGTATCCTGGTCAAAACAGTTCATGTGCCACTGATGGACTCAGAGCAAATACTTAATAAATATTTGTTGAAAATTAAGCAACACAGTTGGTTAACAAAAAATAAAAGACATAATGCTTTAACTCATCATAATTTATTTCTAATAAAGAAGTCAATATATTAATGCTTAGTTTATATTTTCAGTAACTTACCCAGTCATTTAACATCCTTCAATATATGATGTAAAAGTATTAATTAAGGACTTTAAAATAATAATATTCAACTCAGAATTCTTATTTAAAAATTCTTTAGGAACCAGAATTTCAGTAAATTTAAAATTGTGTTCAATAATAATGCATGAAAAGTGACTGCCAAACAATAGATATTCAAGAAATGCTTTTTCCTACACATTCTCTCAACCCACCTACAGATAAGAATATCCAGTTCCCCTCAATTATAGTTGTAATTATTTTCAGTAAGAAAAGCCCATTTTTAGCTCAGAATTTATTGCAATGCACCTGTCTTTAATACTGTCTTTCTACTATGTTTTGTTGACTCTGAGTTAGCAGATTTTAAGGGCAATGGATTGTAACTCTAACCATTTTGTGGAACCTCTGAAACTGAAATTGTTTTGTTTCAAAATATCTCAGTAGAAATTGGGGCTACCCACATAGCACAGTGGTAAAGAATCCCCCTGCCAATCAGGAGATGCAGGAGACAGTTGGATCCCTGGGTCAGGAAGATCCCATGGAGGAGGAAACAGCAACCTACTCCAGTATTCTTTCCTGGGAAATCGCATGGATTTCCCAGGCAGGCTACAGTCCATGGGGTCACTGAGCACACAGACAGAGACACAGTAGAAATTAGTGTATCTCAAACGTCCAAACTAAGTTACAATACTAGTAATAATTTTCCTTCTCTGACTACTATTGTAACCTTCATTCTAATAGATTAGAAAGAGCACTCCAGGTGGATCATAGAGGATCCTACTGTGATTTATGTCAGAGAGTGTTTTGCCTATGTTCTCCTCTAGGAGTTTTATAGTTTCTTGTCTTACATTTAGATCTTTAATCCATTTTGAGTTTATTTTTGTGTATGGTGTTAGAAAGTGATCTAATTTCATTCTTTTACAAGTGGTTGACCAGTTTTCCCAGCACCACTTGTTAAAAAGATTGTCTTTAATCCACTGTATGTTCTTGCCTCCTTTGTCGAAGATAAGCCGTCCATAGGTGTGTGGATTTATCTCTGGGCTTTCTATTTTGTTCCATTGATCTGTATTTCTGTCTTTGTGCCAGTACCATACTGTCTTGATGACTGTGGCTTTGTAGTAAAGC
>SJXQ01012398.1:16664-26907 GCA_006408695.1 Aepyceros melampus | reverse complement strand
GATGCAGGATGCTTGGGACTGATGCACGGGGATAATCCAGAGAGAAGGTGTGGGGCAGGAGGGGGGAGGTGGAGGTCGGGATTGGGAGTTCATGTACACTCGTGGCTGATTCATGTCAATGTATAGCAAAACGAATACAGTATTGTAAAGCAAAACAAACTAAAAAATAAAAATTAATTAAAAAAAAAAAAAAGAAAGAGCACTCCACTGAGAGACAGCAAGCCTGGGTTCCTATCCTAAATTTAATGTTGGTTAAAGGTCTTTGGGGAAAAGAAAATCAGTTTCTTCATGAAATTAGAGAGTTTGAGTAGATGACTTCTGAGCTATTTCCAGATTCAGAAATCTGAAAGAAATTATTTAGCAATGCAACAACAGTTATCAGATGAAAAAGAAAGGCCTCTTTATAATTGTAATAAATATCTAGGCATGTGTGCATGTGTTCACTCAGTCATTTCCAACTCTTTGCTAGCCCATGGACTGTAGCCTGCCAGGCACCTCTGGCCATGAGATTTTTCAAGCAAGAATACTGTAATGGGTTACTGTTTCCTCCTCCAAGGGATCTTCCTGACCCAGGGATAGAAGCTGTGTCTCCTGCATTGCAGGCAGATTCTCTACTGCTGAGCCACTGGGGAAGCCATTTCTAGGCATATGTATATAAATATAGATAATATATAGAGAGATAGGTACAAATATAAATAGAGAGATAGATAATACAGATACAGGTATAGGTAGACATTTCTCTAAGTACCACACCAGGGTACCCTAAAGATAGCCACACCTAGAAAATGAAGAAATGAAGAAAAAGAATTTAGCTTTCTACAAGGAGACAGAAGGCATGAAAATAATGAAAAATGACATAACTTATAGATATTTATATTTATAGATGTAAATAACTATTACATTATCTATAGATACTATTGAGTTTTGTTTCTTTCAAAGAAAAGTAATCTTAAGATATAGCTACTTTTTCTAATGATGCTATATTGCTTAAAAGCTTTTTTGAAAACTCTCTCTTGGATTTGCTTTCAGAATCATATTAAGAACAATGCAAAGACACTAGAATTATTATTTAGAGTTATGGCTGAAAATGTTATTGCTTAGTGTGGTTATCTAATTTATTTACATATGGCTTTTGGATTATTCCTAAAGTCAAATTTACCTTGAAATAAAGATTTGCTATGAATGAAGCTATTCATCCTACCAACCATCTTTTGTGCAATAAGCTTACATTAGAAATATATAAAAAGATTTTGCCACTAGAACTAAAAATTATTTCAAAATAGAAATTGCTCTGTGATAATGTATTTAAGCTGTCATTGATTTTGCACCTATTTGGATATATGATCTCTGCTATGTTTGCTACACCTAGGTCTCTTCTTTTTTTCTCATGCCTCTTATCCAATGCTTTAGGAAGCTTGTTGGCTTTAATATCAAATGCACTCTGAAAACAAACCATCTACCCACACCCTTGTCATCATCTTGGGCCAATCTACATTCATATATTCCCTGTACAATAGAAGTAGCCCTTTAGCTGTTAGAGATTTTATGGATATTAAGTCTAAGTGTTAAGCAATGTAGCTGGTCTGTATACTTCAAAAATGTCATTGTATGTCAGCTTCAGTTTGCCAAAACAAATTACCACAGAATGGGTGGCTCAAACAATGGAAATTTATTTTCTCATAGTTCTGGAAGCTGAAAGTCTATGATGAAGGGTTGGTTTCTAATGAGGTTGGTTTCCTGTGTTATAAATTAACACCATCTCTCTATGTCTTTACACAAGTTTTTCCTCATATGTGCACAGAAGAAGAGAAAGAGAAGAACAGAGAGAGAGAAAAAAAGGAAGAGAGTCAAACTCTCTATTGTCTCTCTATTGTCAGGACGCTAATTCTATTGAATCAGGGCCTCACACTTATGACTTCATTTAAACATAGTTCTGGAAGCTGAAAGTCTATGATGAAGGGTTGGTTTCTAATGAGGTTGGTTTCCTGTGTTATAAATTAACACCATCTCTCTATGTCTTTACACAAGTTTTTCCTCATATGTGCACAGAAGAAGAGAAAGAGAAGAACAGAGAGAGAGAAAAAAAGGAAGAGAGTCAAACTCTCTATTGTCTCTCTATTGTCAGGACGCTAATTCTATTGAATCAGGGCCTCACACTTATGACTTCATTTAACTTTAATTACTTCCTTAGAGCACCCATCTTCAAATATAGCCACACTAAGAGGTGGAGCTTCAACGTTTGAATTTAGTTTTGCAGGGGAAGCAAATATTCAGTTCAGATCAAAAAAAAAAAAAAAAAAGAATAAGAACTATTCTACATTAAAAGAGTCTAAAGAGACAAGACCACTAAATGCAAACTGTTATCTTAGATGGGATATTATTGGAGCTATTGTCATTATTTTAATAAAATTAGCTATTAGTACTGAATCAATATTAATTCCCTGGTTTTGATAATTGCATTGCAGTTACAAAAATGAGTGCCCTTGTTTTTGGAAATAAACATGGAAGAATTTCATTGTAAAGGGGCATTATATATTTAACTTATTCTCAAATGGTTCTTAAAAATTATATACATATATGACATATATATGGACTTCTCAGGTGACACTAGTAGTCAAGAACCTGCCTGTCAATGCAGGAGGCATAATGAGACATGAGTTCGATCCCTGGGTCAGGAAGATCCCCTGGAGGAGGGCATAGCAACCCACTCCAGTATTCTTGCCTCGAGAATCCCATGGACAGAGGAGCCTGATGAGCTATAGTCCACAGGGTCATAAAGAATTGGACACAACTGAAGTGACTTCACATGCACACATTATATATATACATACCTACATACACACACACACACACAGAGGAGAGGAAGTGTGAGAAAGCACAAAGCCATGAAATGTTAACATTTGAGAACTCTGGGTTGAAGGTAATATGAAATACTTTGTACATCTTTGCAGCTTTAATTCTGAAATTATTTCAAACCATAAGGTTTGGGGAAAAGTAATTCCATAAGTTTCCCAAGTTAGAGTGACCTGCTTGATTTTTCACAGCAGGAATATTAAGTTGCTGCAAATGTGGATTTTCTAATATTCAGATAAATTCAGAAAATGAGCTCAGCTTGGTTTAAAACAGGTAGGGACATGCCAAAGTATGTATCCAAGCTTTAACATTTGAGGTACACTTTTTTGTTGTTGTTGTTGTTTGTTTGTTTGTTTGTTTTTACTTTACAACATTGTATTGGTTTTGCCATACATCAACATGAATCCGCCATGGGTGTACATGTGTTCCCAATCCTGAATGCCCCTCCCTCCTCCCTCCCCGTACCATCTCTCTGGGCCATCCCAGTGCACCAGCCCCAAGCATCCTGTATACTGCATTGAACCTAGACTGGCAATTTGTTTCTTATATGATATTATACATGTTTCAATGCCATTCTCCCAAATCATCCCACCCTCGCCCTCTCCAACAGAGTCCAAAAGACTGTTCTATACATCTGTGTCTCTTTTGCTGTCTTGCATACAGGGTTATAACTTTATATGAAACATATATTTCTAAAACTTGTTTTATGCATACGTTCAATAAATGATGTCTTTGGTTTTATAACTATAAAAAATTGAACATATTGCTCCAGAATATAATGAACAGTTAAAAGAGATTAGAAATAAAGGAATGATTTTATATTGTACTGCAGTGGTTTTCTGGAGAAGGCAATGGCAACCCACTCCAGTACTCTTGCCTGGAGAATCCCATGGACAGAGGAGCCTGGTAGGCTGCAGTCCATGGGGTCACGAAGAGTCAGACACGACTGAGCGACTTCCCTTTCACTTTTCACTTTCATGCATTGGAGAAGGAAATGGCAACCCACTCCAGTGTTCTTGCCTGGAGAATCCCAGGGACAGGGGAGCCTGGTGGGCTGCCGTCTACAGGGTCGCACAGAGTCAGACTCCACTGAAGTGATTATTGTATTGGTTTTGCCATACATCAACATGAATCCGCCATGGGTGTACATGTGTTCCCAATCCTGAATGCCCCTCCCTCCTCCCTCCCCGTACCATCTCTCTGGGCCATCCCAGTGCACCAGCCCCAAGCATCCTGTATACTGCATTGAACCTAGACTGGCAATTTGTTTCTTATATGATATTATACATGTTTCAATGCCATTCTCCCAAATCATCCCACCCTCGCCCTCTCCAACAGAGTCCAAAAGACTGTTCTATACATCTGTGTCTCTTTTGCTGTCTTGCATACAGGGTTATAACTTTATATGAAACATATATTTCTAAAACTTGTTTTATGCATACGTTCAATAAATGATGTCTTTGGTTTTATAACTATAAAAAATTGAACATATTGCTCCAGAATATAATGAACAGTTAAAAGAGATTAGAAATAAAGGAATGATTTTATATTGTACTGCAGTGGTTTTCTGGAGAAGGCAATGGCAACCCACTCCAGTACTCTTGCCTGGAGAATCCCATGGACAGAGGAGCCTGGTAGGCTGCAGTCCATGGGGTCACGAAGAGTCAGACACGACTGAGCGACTTCCCTTTCACTTTTCACTTTCATGCATTGGAGAAGGAAATGGCAACCCACTCCAGTGTTCTTGCCTGGAGAATCCCAGGGACAGGGGAGCCTGGTGGGCTGCCGTCTACGGGGTCGCACAGAGTCAGACTCCACTGAAGTGATTTAGCAGTACAGCAGCAGCAGTAGTGGTTCTCAACCAGAGGACATTTTTGTCCCCAGAGGGACATTCACAATGTTTAGAGACATTTTTATTTGTCATAACCCTGCTGCTGGGAGAGGTACCACTGGCACATGATGGACTGAAGTCAAGGATGCTGCCAAACATCTAGAATGCACAGGACACTCCCACAACAAAAATTCATCTGACTTAAAATGTCAGAGTGCCAGGCGGAAAAATACTGCAGCTAAGTACATCAAGGATCCTGACTGGTGTCTTCCAAATCTGCCCTTGTGAATTTGCTACAAATTTTTGGTTGTTATCCTTCTATATTTTTACAGCCTTGGAACTGCCCTAATCTGTCTTTTCTATCCAATGCTGTCAAAAAGAAATTGTCATTTTTTTTGTATGTTGTCAGTCCTTTGCATTTAGTTTAGCCTTTTAATATAAACTGTAGTACTGAATGGCTCATATACATACTAGTTTGAGTTCCTGAATTAGTGTTAGGTTAACTATAATTCATCTTTACTTATGATTCTAATCTCTAAGGGATCAATGATCATGTTTACCTTGCTTTGTTGAAAACATGTCACATAAAGGTAAAAAATTTAAAAATAAGTTCTTTAAATGAGTATTTTATCTCGCCACTCTGTCTTCTCTCATTATTTTAACTCACTAGAATGTCTTTGTCCAGCCATCCATATTTCTCAAAATTTTGCCCATTATTCAACTCAGTCTTAAATGTTATGTCTTCCAAAAACCTGTGAGATGATTTCAGTCTGAATTAATGTCTTCCGCATCAGTGTCCCAAAAGTACAGATAGAGAAAGCTCTATTATGACACATTGCATTATTTTGGATGTTTCCTTTTCACCCTACTATGTTAAAAATCACATAGAGGAAAAGGACTTTATCATTCATTTTTTTCTGTTCTGCATAGCACCTAGCACAATGTCTCAGATATTTAGATGCCCAGTTAGTACTTCCATATTAATATTATGCATACTTATGACATCTAATGATATTCAAAGCAGTATGCCAAAAATGATACACATTTTGAAAATCAATAAGAAAAAAGGTGAACATGGCAATAAAAATAGGCAAGGGATATGAATGAAAAATCACAGAAGAAATAAAAATGGTTAACAAAAACATTTTAAACTTCAATCATAGTTCATTTAAAGCAATAATAATAGCAAATCTCCCCCAGTATATCAAAATGTCAAATCATGTACTTAGTCTTGTCTGACTCTTTGCAACCCTGTGGACTATAGCCCACTAGGCTCCTCTGTCCACGGGCTTTTTCCGGCAAAAATACTGGAGTGGTTTGCCATTTCTTCCTCCAGAGTATCTTCCTGACCCAGAGATAGAACCCACATCTGCTGTGTCTCTTGCATTGCAGGTGGATTCTTTACCCACCAAGCCATCAAGGAAGCCTATGCCAGGTACTAATATGAAGTGCTTAATATATATGGACTCATCAAATTATCATAATGAAGTTTTGCAGTGTACATATACTACTCTCTTTTTATGGATGAGGAAACTGTGATGAAGAAAAGACAAGTAATTTCCACAACATCTTGTGATAGAAGAAAAAGCTGGCATGTTAAACTGGGTAGTCTTCCTCCAGAGCAAGACTCCAAATACACAAATACTTAACAACAAAGATTATACTATTTTTCCCCACATATTTGAGTGTTTCGCCAGTGGCTCAGTGGTAGAGAATCTGCAGTGCAGGAGACATGCAGGGGACTCAGTTTCACTCCCTGGTTCAAAAAGATCTCCTGAAGAAGGAAATGGCAACCCACTGCTATATTCTTGCCTAGAAAACCCTATGGACAGAGGAACTTGGCAGGCTATAGTCCATGGGGTTGCAAAATAGTTGGACACGACTTAGCAACTAAACAACAACAACCACATATTTGATATCTAATCAATTATGATATGTGGAGAAAAAAAAATTCATGTTTTTAATATTTGATAAAATTATTGTTGTTGTTCAATCACTAAATTGTGTCAACTCTTTGCAACCCCATGGACTGCAGCATGCCAGGCTCCTCTGACCTCCACTGTCTCCCAGAGTTTGCTCAAACGCATGAACATTGAGTCAGTGATGCCATCCAATTATCTCATCCTCTGTTGCCCCCTTTTCCACATGTCATCAATTTTTTCCAGCATCAGGATCTTTCCCAGTGTGTCAGCACTTCACATCAGGTAGGCAAAGTGTTGGAGCTGCAGCTTCAGCATCAGTCCTTCCAATGAATATTCAAGGTTGATTTCCTTTAGGCCTGACTGATTTGATCTCCTTGTTATCCAAGAGACTCTTAAGAATCTTCTTCAGCCCCACAATTTGAAGGCATCAATTCTTTGGCACTCCGCCTTCTTTATGGTCCAACTCTCACATCCATACTTGACTATTGGAAAAACCATAGATTTGACTATATAGATTTTTGTTGGCAAAGTGAACATGAACATTGAGTCAGTGATGCCATCCAATTATCTCATCCTCTGTTGCCCCCTTTTCCACATGTCATCAATTTTTTCCAGCATCAGGATCTTTCCCAATGTGTCAGCACTTCACATCAGGTAGGCAAAGTGTTGGAGCTGCAGCTTCAGCATCAGTCCTTCCAATGAATATTCAAGGTTGATTTCCTTTAGGCCTGACTGATTTGATCTCCTTGTTATCCAAGAGACTCTTAAGAATCTTCTTCAGCCCCACAATTTGAAGGCATCAATTCTTTGGCGCTCCGCCTTCTTTATGGTCCAACTCTCACATCCATACTTGACTATTGGAAAAACCATAGATTTGACTATATAGATTTTTGTTGGCAAAGTGATGTCTCTGCTTTTTAATGTGCTGTCTAGGTTTGTCTAAGTTTTTGTTCCAAAGAAGAGTCTTTTAATTTCATGGCTGCAGTCACTGAGCTCAAGAAAATAAAATCTGTCAGTGATTCTACCTTTTCCCCTCCTACTGATATAACGTGGTATAACCAATGCCACAATCTTAGTTTTTTTAATGTTGAATTTCAAGCCAGCTTTTTCACTCTCCTCTTTCACCCTCAAGAGGCTCTTTAGTTCTTCTTCACTTTCTGCCATTAGGGTGGTGTCCTCTGAATATCTGATGTTGTTGATATTTCTCCCCACAGTTCTGATTCCAGTTTCTTATTCATCCAGCCTGGCATTTCACATGATGTACTCTGCATGTAGAAGCAGGGTGACAATATACAGCTGTATCATTCTCCTTTCTCAATCTTGAACCAGTCATTTTTTCCATGTCCAGTTCTAACTGTTGCTTCTTTACCTGCATACCTTTCTCAGGAGATGGGTTTGGTGGTCTGGTTCTTGCATCTCTTTAATAATTTTCCACAGTTTGTTGTGATCCACTCAGTCAAATGGTTTAGTTCAGTTTATGAAGCAAAAGTAGATATTTTTCTGGAATCCCTTGCTTTCTCCTCAGTCCAATGAATGTCGGCAATTTGCCCCCTGGTTCCTCTGCCTATTTGAAATCCAGCTTAGACATATGGAAATTATTGGTTCATGTACTGCTGAAGTTTGAACAATTTGCAGCATATCCTTGCCAGCATATGAAATAAGTGTAATCATATCGTTGTCTAAACATTCTTTGCCATTGCCCTTCTTCGGGATTGGAACGAAAACTACATTTTCTGGTCCTGTGACCACTGCTGAGTTTTCTAAATTTGCTGACATATCAAGTGCAGTATTTTAACAGCATCATATTTTAGGATCTGAAATAGCTCAGCTGGAATCCCATCACCTACACTAGGTTTGTTCATAGTAATGCTTCCTAAGGCCCACTTGACTTCACACTCCAGGATATCTGGCTCTAGATGAGTGACCAAACCATTGTGTTTATCCAGGTCATTAAGACCTTTTTTGTATAGTTCTGCATATTCTTGCCACTTCTTCTTAGTCCCTTCTGCTTCTATTAGGTCTTTACCAATCTGTCCTTTATCATGTCCATCCTTTCATGAAATGTTCCCTTGGTAGCTTTAATTTTCTTGAAACGATCTCTAATCTTTCCCATTCTATTGTTTCCTCTATTCTTTTGTTGTTCATTTCAGAAGGCCTTCTTATGTTTCCTTGCTATTCTCTGGAACTGTGCATTCAGTTGGGTACATCTTTCCCTTTCTCCCTTGCCTTTTGCTTTTCTTCTTTCTTCAGCTATCTGTAAAGCCTCCTCAGACCATCACTTTGCCTTCTTGCATTTCTTTTTATTTGGGATTGTTTTGGTCTCTGCTTCCTGTAAAATGTTTCAAACCTCCATCCGTAGTTTTTCAGGCACTTTGTCTACCAGATCTAATCTCTTGAATCTATTTCTCACCTCTACTATAATAACCATAGCCCCATAATCACCACCTCCAGTATGTCACCACCATAATCATAAAGGATTTGATATCATAAGAGTTTTTAATATTAGATAAAATTTTAGATATTAAATGCCAGTGAAAAGAGTCAGATAAAACTAACAAAAAACCTCAAACTCCAAGAAACTTGATTTTTTATATTTTATGCTGGCATAGAAATCAATGTTGATTGAATCCATTTACTCTCACTTAGAATAATCATGTCTTTTAGCATCTCTAACAGTTCTATTTATTCTGTGAATGTCTACATCCAGCCATTCTGAGAAATTAACAACTCATTCTCAACCAAAAATCATCTCAACCAAACAGTAAAAATCACTCTCAACCAAAGAACAAAAAGGAACATAGAGGGGGAAAATATTCCAATTCAATGTAAGCTTATATTTATGTGAAAGGTTAAGATAAA
This sequence comes from Aepyceros melampus, assembly GCA_006408695.1. Taxonomy (NCBI): domain Eukaryota; kingdom Metazoa; phylum Chordata; class Mammalia; order Artiodactyla; family Bovidae; genus Aepyceros; species Aepyceros melampus. The sequence continues at coordinate 17,442 of SJXQ01012398.1, read as the reverse complement.
TTTGTCAATTCAATTGCCTTTAATGTTGATTGAATCCATTTACTCTCACTTAGAATAATCATGTCTTTTAGCATCTCTAACAGTTCTATTTATTCTGTGAATGTCTACATCCAGCCATTCTGAGAAATTAACAACTCATTCTCAACCAAAAATCATTCTCAACCAAACAGTAAAAATCACTCTCAACCAAAGAACAAAAAGGAACATAGAGGGGGAAAATATTCCAATTCAATGTAAGCTTATATTTATGTGAAAGGTTAAGATAAATTTGTCAATTCAATTGCCTTTAGGACACAGAGAATTCATGAATATACATGATACACATAAAGACCACTTGTCACATTAACCATGACATTCATCATTTCTGGGACAGTTTGGTGATATTTAAAGGTTGAGTAGTAACTTTGAACTTGAGTGTTTAGGTAAGTTCCTCACAAGCCTAAATTTCTGGGCTTTTGTTTGTTTGTTTGTTTGGGTTTGGTTTTAGTTATCACTGTCTTCCTTTCAAATTGTGTTGCATGTGTGCTAAGTCATGTCTGAGTCTTTGCAACCCTTTGAACTGCAGCACCGAAGAACTGATGCTTTTGAATTGCAGTGTTGGAGAAGACTCTTGAGAGTCCCTTGACTGCAAGGAGGTCCAACCAGTCCATTCTGAAGGAGATCAGTCCTAGATGTTCTTTGGAAGGAATGATGCTAAAGCTGAAACTCCAGTACTTTGGCCACTTCATGCGAAGAGCTGACTCATTGGAAAAGACTCTGATGCTGGGAGGGATTGGGA
>SJXQ01012398.1:0-15481 GCA_006408695.1 Aepyceros melampus | reverse complement strand
AAGTAATGTCTCTGCTTTTGAATATACTATCTAGGTTGGTCATAACTTTTCTTCCAAGGAGTGTCTTTTAATTTCATGGCTGCAGTCACCATCTGCAGTGATTTTGGAGCCCCAAAAAATAAAGTCTGACCCTGTTTCCACTGTTTCCCTATCTATTTCCCATGAAGTGATGGGACCAGATGCCATGATCTTCGTTTTCTGAATGTTGAGCTTTAAGCCAACTTTTTCACTCTCCTCTTTCACTTTCAACAAGAGGCTTTTTAGCTCCTCTTCACTTTCTGCCATAAGGGTGGTGTCATCTGCATATCTGAGGTTATTGATATTTCTCACTTTCATGCATTGGAGAGGAAATGGCAACCCACTCCAGTGTTATTGCCTGGAGAATCCCAGGGACGAGGGAGCCTGGTGGGCTGCCACCTATGGGGTCGCACAGAGTTGGACATGACTAAAGTGACTTAGCAGCGGCAGTAGCAGCAGCAGCACAAAAAAATATTAATAAAAACAGAAAAAAATGAATCCTAGATTTTTCTCCTATCTTTAGAAAAATCTGTCCGTCTTGGATATGTTGTTTTCTGCTTTGTCTGACCCTTTACTTGAGAGTTCTTACCTGATATTTAGTTTTCCCACATGGTTCCTAAAGACTAAAGAAGAAGGCAAATTTATATAATTTGATTAGATAATGTGAATGATTAGTAGAATAAACCTTACACTCTCCCAGTAGAGAAAGGTAACTAAAGGAACTATCTACATTATCATAACCAAATGCAAATTGGTGGTTATGTGTGACAAAGTAAAAATATACATTACTTTCTCTTGCCAAAAGTTCATAACTGGTGCCAAAGTAATGTGTCCTCACTGTTTCCTGGGAAGTAGTAAGACAAGACAAGCCATACCTCCTTGACCTTGTATATTTCTAACTAAAAAATGAATTGCCAACACTAAGTTGATAGCAAGGTGAAGAGCTTTCACATGGAACTTACGGGAGAGAAAAAAACTCAGCGTTGCTTGGGATAGAAAATCTGGATTCTAATCTTTGAACTATCCAAATCTTAGCCAAGTCATATAACCCAGTAAGGTGTCTATTTTTTCATATATAAAAAAGGTGACTGATCTCTATCAAGTTTCCAGGAACTTTAACCCAGTCAATCAAATACTTCTGTAGAGAAAAAAGAACAGCCCCCACTTCTTTCATTTATTATTAAAGGTACACAAGTATGTAACCAAGAGCTCTTTTCTAGCTGCATGCAAAACACTACCAGCTGAGCCACCAGGGAAGCCCGTGCCTTAGCTTATTTACCAGTAAAATGGAGGTGATATTTACACTTCCACATGGGGTTATTGTGAGGACTGAATGTGTTCATGAATACAAAAGTTTTAAATGTAATGCTTCACATATACTGTGTTTAATTAATATCAGTTGATTTGTATTAACCCCATTTTAATAAAGATAAGAAAACTGAGGTATATGAATTAACATGCCCAAAGGTCATACACCACCAGGGGCTTACCTGGTGGCTCAGATGGTAAAGAAAGAATCCACCTGCAATGCAGGAGACCTGGGTTGGATCCCTGGGTTGAGAAGATCCGCTGGAGGAGGGAAAGTCTACCCACACCAGTATTCTTGCCTGGAGAATCCCCATGGACAGAGGAGCCTGGCGAGCTACAGCCCATGGAGTTGCAAAGAGTTACACATGACTTGCTCAGATGGTAAAGAAAGAATCCACCTGCAATGCAGGAGACCTGGGTTGGATCCCTGGGTTGAGAAGATCCGCTGGAGGAGGGAAAGTCTACCCACACCAGTATTCTTGCCTGGAGAATCCCCATGGACAGAGGAGCCTGGCGAGCTACAGCCCATGGAGTTGCAAAGAGTTACACATGACTGAGTGACCAAGCACACACACTGAGGTCATACAGTGTGAAAACAGTAGAAGCAGAAATTGAACCTAAGTATTGTTCATTGGGGAGAAGGCAGTGGTACCCTACTCCAGTACTCTTGCCTGGAAAATCCCATGGATGGAGGAGCCTGGTGGGCTGCAGTCCATGGGGCCGCAAAGAGTCAGACACGACTGAGCGACTTCACTTTCACTTTTCACTTTCATGCATTGGAGAAGGAAATGGCAACATGACTGAGTGACTGTACTGAACTGAACTGATTTTGACTTCATCTCTCATATCTATGCCCTGTTCCATGCTGTCTCTCTTTGAATGGCCTGGACTAGGTAATGAGGAAAAATTGTTCTATTTTGCATGTTAATTGACAGTACACAGAGAGAAGACAAATAAGAAGCTATAAATTATCCTAAAAGACACTATGTAAAAAGAAAATAAGACCCCTAAACTTGTTATAACAAAGAGAGGCCAAAAAATCATATTTCTACAGCAAAAGTTGTAGTTATAGGGTTTTCCCTGTTACTAGTAGAGAAACATCCAAGATGTGCAGGGGGACAATGGCCATAAATCAGTACTGAATAATCAAACCAAGCCAGGAAAAAAATGCCAGCAAGTCCTAAACGCATTTGTCTGCAAAGCCTTAATAAATGCAGTTTCATAAATACTGTGCAATATAAGGTATACATTATGCTGCTTTTCTCAAAAAATTAGTTCAAGTGCAAGCTGGAAGAATTCCCTGTGCTTAGGCTGATACAAAATTCAGTAAATACAGAAACTTTGAAGGGAAAGAAAATAATAATAAAGACTTTTAAAGGTTATGTGAATACTGTAATTATCTGTGCATAAATGAGAGCATTTTCTCTCTCTATGCCTAAACAGGAAAATGCATACTAAAAAAGTGTTCCCACAGGAAAATTAGTTTCAAAACAATTTTGCAAAATGGCAGCATTTCTAATATATAAATTTGCAAGCTGGAAGAATTCCCTGTGCTTAGGCTGATACAAAATTCAGTAAATACAGAAACTTTGAAGGGAAAGAAAATAATAATAAAGACTTTTAAAGGTTATGTGAATACTGTAATTATCTGTGCATAAATGAGAGCGTTTTCTCTATGCCTAAACAGGAAAATGCATACTAAAAAAGTGTTCCCACAGTAAAATTAGTTTCAAAACAATTTTGCAAAATGGCAGCATTTCCAATATATAAATACTGAGACATCCAAGTTAAAATTTGGAATAAAATTTTGTAATAACATTGATTTTAAGATCTATATTTTTATATCTTTTAAAACTTTTAGATTTCTTATACAAAATTATACATACCTTTAAAAAAAATTAGTGGAATTAGATTCACAAACTGGTTTAAATAGAGACTTTACATTAGTCAGTGACAGAAAACATGATGTATATGGAGAAAACAAGGGAGTGGTACCTAATTAAGAGTTAAAATGATACTTGGTAGTTAAAATAAAGACTAATAACAGATCAAAACTAGTCAGACTGGGATAGAAATTCTTGCTCTGTTTCGCTACAAACTATATGAACTTAGGCAAGCTGCTTAACATTCTTCATAAGAAAAACCAGAATGATAATAAAATCCACCTTACAGATTTGTCAGAATTAAATGCAGTAATATTTATGAAGTACTTAGAACACCATCTGGCATACAGTTATATATTTAATAAACAGCAGTTAATATTCCTATGCAATGGTTGTAGTAATGCCTAAATTAAGAATGCAATGTGTTGAAATTAGATTTCAAGAGTAGGCAAATTATAAAGTTGTTGCTCTGAAACATGGCTGAGTCACCTAGCATGCCCATCTGTGTAAACAGAACAGAGAGAAGAGCCAACACTGTAAGGGCAATGACTGGAGCTCATGGCACTCCAGATGCCCCAACTCTGCAGACAACAGGCTTTAGGCCCACTCCTTACAACTGGGCTTCTTTCCCTATAATACCTGAAGCTCATTTTAAAATATAGAGCTATATAATTATCTAGATTACCCACCAAATGAGATATGTTATTAAGACAACTGTGTATAGAACAAAAACTGAAATGATTCTTATCAGAGAAAATAAGTTGAATTGTACAAAGGGATGAATCTATTTGGATTGAAAAATAAAGTTGTAAATATCTAAAGCCCATGGGGCTTCAGAAAAGCCAATCAGCTTTATTTTTTTTTCCCAAGGGATATTCCATGAAAAGCATGCAGCCTGATAATACAAAATTATATGTTAATTTTCTTCTCTCTCTTCCCATCTTTGGAGATGGCCTACAATCTCTTGCACAAAATTGGCATTAAATATTCATTAAATGAACGATTCCATTAAGGAATCAATGTTATGTTGCTATACTGCAGAATTTTAAAATAATAAGAATTTCAGCTGGAATAAATTCAAATTTTATTTTAATCTAGTTTGCACACTTATATTAAACTTAGAAAGGTAGAGACATATTCAGTCACTCAACTGATTAGTGACAGAGCTGCAACAAGAAAGCAAATTTTAACTGAGAGACACAGAATTAAAATTGAAATTAAAAAAGAAAGGTGTATTGAACTCTAACACATCAAGGGTTTGTCAGTAAGTTCACATCAAGTAAAGTTTATTCATGAAAAAATGTACTTTCCTGATGCTATAGCAGTAGAAAGAATTTTGAAGAAGGTGTGTAGAGATGGCAGACAAGTGAGTGGCTATAACCCAATAGAATTCTCTTAGGTAATACTTGAAATCTGTTCCAGCTCTTTGATTCTGTGATTCTCTCAAAAGAATAATAACAATTGCATATCTTAGAATGGACATCTTATGTTTCAATGTGCATAATTAATGAGCAACATTCTATTCTTAACGTGTGGCCTTAGTGACCCATTTGCATTTGTAAGTTTCAGTTTTCTGTAATTAAACACAATTGCTTGATCTCAGTTGTCAAACCAAGAGCCTCAGAAAACTTCTAATTAGCATAACTTCTGGGAATTGTTGAAAGTTATGACAAAAATATGCCACTAATTTCCAAGTCTAATATCATAATTCCACTGTATAATCATAAGGGATTTGATTTAGGTCATACCTGAATGGTCTAGCGGTTTTCCCCACTTTGTTCAATTTAAGTCTGAATTTGGCAATAAGGAGTTCATGATCTGAGCCACAGTCAGCTCCCGGTCTTGTTTTTGCACACTGTATAGAGCTTCTCCATCTTTGGCTGCAAAGAATATAATCAATCTGATTTCAGTGTTGACCATCTGGTAATGCCCCATGTGTAGAGACTTCTCTTGATGAAAGTGAAAGAGGAGAGTGAAAAATTTGGCTTAAATCTCAACATTCAGAAAACGAAGATCATGGCATCTGGTCTCATCACTTCATGGGAAATAGGTGGGGAAACAGTGGAAACGTGTCAGACTTTATTTTTAGAGGCTCCAAAATCACTGCAGATGGTGATTGCAGCCATGAAATTAAATGACACTCCTTGGAAGGAAAGTTATGACCAACCTAGATAGCATATTCAAAAGCAGAGACATTATTTTGCCAACAAAGGTCTGTCTAGTCAAGGCTATGTTTTTTCCAGTAGTCATGTATGGATGTGAGAGATGGACTATGAAGAAAGCTGAGTGCTGAAGAATTGATGCTTTTGAACTGCGGTATTGGAGAAGACTTGAGAGTCCCTTGGACTGCAAGAAGATCCAACCAGTCCATTCTAAAGGAGATCAGCCCTTGGTGTTCTTTGGAAGGACTGATGCCAAAGCTGAAGCTCCAGTACTTTGGCCACCTCATGCGAAGAGCTGACTCATTGGAAACGACCCTGATGCTGGGAAGGATTGGGGGCAGGAGGAGAAGGGGACGACAGAGGATGAGATGGCTGGATGGCATCACGGACTCGATGGACGTGAGTCTGAGTGAACTCCGGGAGTTGGTGATGGACAGGGAGGCCTGGCATGCTGCAATTTATGGGGTCAAAAAAGTCGGACACGGCTGAGCGACTGAACTGAACTGAACTGAATATCATAATTTGAGCCCTGGCAAGTAAATTTAGCTTTGAAGAATAAATTTAGTAAGACAATCAAATGTTTATAAATATGTCCTAAAAACTTATGCAGACAGGACAATAATAAAATACCTTGTTTGCGATGCTGCATAGCTCCCAGCATCTCCATACTGGAAAAGCTGTTCAATATTTGCTGCATTCCCAGTCAAGTTGGTTTCATTATGATCAGGCATCATAATTTTGGACTTGCCATCATCAGAACTATGCTAGGAGCAGAGCAAATCAATCTCATATCACAGGGCCATATGTTCCTTATGATGTACAAGCCCCATGAAGGGAAATTCTGCAAGGACTGAAGAAGATGCGTACATATTAATGCAAGTTCCTGTGCTCAAGCACAGTGAGGCCAAACAAACCGAAATGGAGTTTGGGCAAAGAAACATTTATTGCAGGGCTCATGCCCCCAAAACTCCAAGGTCTCCAAAAGGTTTCAGCAAAATTTTTAAAAACCAAGTAAACGAGGGGGAGATCCCAGGGTATGTGATCAGCTAGTGCACGATTCTAGGATTGACTGATGGTGAGGTAATAGGATGGTGTCATAGGAGTTAACATTATCAGTCTTTAGGCTCCAAGGGCCTGGGGCTATGTACTCATGGCCATCAAGTAGTTAACACCTTCCATTTGGGGTGATAGGAGGAGCAGATATTTTGTTTTTCAATTGCTCAGTCGTGTCTGACTCTTTACAACCCCATGGACTGCAGCACATCAGGTTTCCCTGCCCTTAGTCATCTCCTGCTCAAACTCAGGTCCACTGAGTCAGTGATGCTATCCAACCATCTCATCATCTTCTCCTGCCTTCAATCTTTCCCAGCATCAGGGTCTTTTCTAATGAGTCAGCTCTTTGCATCAGGTGGACAAAGTATTGGAGCTTCAGCATCAGTCCTTCCAATGATACATTTGTAAAATTACTGAGGAAACCCAATACTGTTATCTAGGTACTTCAGAGGACATGAGTTTGAGTAAGCTTTGGGAGATGTTGAAGGACAGGGTTGCTGCAGTCTATGGGGTCACAAAGTGTCAGACATGACTGAGCTACTGAACAACAAGGTACTTCAGAGAGGAGGATGAAAGAGTTAAAGCTTACTTAGGCAGGAAGTCCAAGGCCATTTAAGGAGGAGTGAACATTCTCTCATGCTTTCCTTAAGCCTTGTGCAACAATGTATCTAGTCCAAGAACTGGCCTTTGTTTAGGTCTGGCACTAATAATCACACAGCACAAGGTCTTACTCAAGGAAATGCTTTTCTTAGACTCTACCTCAATGATTATAATTGTATCAGATCTTGCCTGGGAACTTGTTTCTCAAGACGTGTGTCCTGATTACACAGCAACAGTAGATATTGCCCAGATACTTTGCCAGAACCAGTTCTCCTGGCTAATCTTGTACCAAAGTTATTCCGGTTGTATGCCTTGGGAAAGGATCTGGTGGAACTCTTACAACCTTGAGGTATTCTTTTTATCTATTCTCAGCAGCTAGCTGAGAAGTATATAAGGTCCTGCCTAAACTAGTGAGGCGGGCGGGTACTCTTTCTACCCACTTCTGATGTCTATGTCAGAAGTTTTCTCTGTCCTGTCACTTTAAATAAAAGTTTGCACACAAAGCCCTGAGTGACTAGGATCTGTCTTTGGTCCCAGAATTAAATCTTCTCTTTCGGAGACCACAAATCCAGTGGCACCGTTCACCATAAGGTATCAAGATAAAGTGGAGGATATGGGGGAAGGCCCCATAAGGTCCTGCTCCATTATAGGATGTCAGGCCTTAAAGTTATTGATAAGGGTTGCAATCAACATCAGCAAAGAAAACTAAGGTTTTGTTCCCCAAAGTGGGAAACTATGAACAAAACAAATATGCATACACAATCCCAGCACAAGCACACATGCTCAAAACCTCTGCTCCTCAGACTATTCATATTGAAAACCAGAAACTGTTCTATAGAATTAGAAAGGCTACAGCCCCCCGTTAATTTCTTTTCTCAGACAATGAACGGGAGAGAGTTTTAGTTCCAAGGAAGGTTTAAAGATATAAAAATAATAGGTTCTATGGCAGACTATACTCTGGATGATATATAGATAGATATCATACTCTCAGTGATAAGTATCTATATATGAGCTTTCCAGGTGGCTCAGTGGTAAAGAACCCATCTGTCAATACCGGAGATGCAGACTCGATCCCTGGGTGGGGAAGATCCCCTGGTAAAGGAAATGGCAACCCACTCCAGTATTCTTGCTTAGGAAATCCCATGAACACAGGAGCCTGTCCAGTCCATGGGGTTGCAGAAAAGTCAAACACAACTTAGCAACTAAACAAATATATATATATATATGCCAAAGCACTAGAGAGAGCTATAGGAAAGAGGAACAATGAACTGCAACATAAGAATACTTAAACAGGGAGAGCTTCTGTGAGTGAGCAGTCTGTACTAGACATATTCTTTTCTGCAGGGTTGCCAGAAACCTATCCCTTTGGGGATATTTGCCAATTCTGGGTGTGAGCTGAGGATGGCTTGGCCCATTAAGAGGTATGCTACTGGAAAAGTTTTTGAAAATCATAAAGCACTGGTGTAATAATTTGGAAATGCCATGAATCCTAAATATGCAATTCAATTTTCTCCATGATACATGTATTATCTTTCAGTGACTCACCAGGCTCTTGGTAAAAAGCCTAGACAGGACACATCAGATGAAAGAAAATCAAAATTAGAGAGAATCTCAGCCAGCTTGCAATCCAGTACTGATCCAACCCAGCTAAATTGAGGTAATGAGCCCCTTACTCCTACCTCCTTAATAGAGGAAAGGTAAACCTTCAGGTTAAAAACAAAAAAAGATAGTGTCATTGGGAGCATCAGCACAAAGTCCACCATGCAACTGAAACAATGTGACTGATTGTCAAAAGAAAACCAAACAACAGAAATGAACTCAAGAGATTATGGCAGTCAACCACCAAGATGGTTGGTTCTCTGTGACACCTGCGTCCTAGTATTTCTCCCTTGTGTGGTTCCCTCCTACACTGAATAGGGCTGACTTTGCAATCAAAATAATATGACAGAAACAACAAGTGTGACTTCCCAGATTAAGTCACAAAACACTCTCTACCTTCTAATTTGCTACCTCTTGGATAGTTTGCTCTGTGGGAAGCCAGCTGCCATGTCATGAGGATTCTGAAGCGGCCCTATGGGAGGCCATGCAAGGCCTCTTGCTGACAGCCAGCAAGAGACTAAAGAGTCCTACTTACTGCTATGTGAGAGAGCCATCTTGGAAATGGAACCTCTAGTTCAGTTAAAGCTTTGGTTGACTTTAGACCCAGATGTTATCTTGTCTGCAAACTCACAACAGATATCAAATGAGACTCTGTCAGCTAAGCAGCTCCTGAATTCCTGACCAATATTACTGTGTGTGACATTAAAAATGTATTATTTTCTTAAACCATTAAGTTTTGGAGTACTTAATAGGTAGCAATGAAAAAACAGATTTTGGTGTTTTGTAGCACAGTCCACCCATGACAAAAATGAAAAAACAGGAAGTGAGAAGTTGGAAGGACTTTAAGGGTAGGGTTAGCAATGTCTATAGAGCTTTCAAGAGATAGACAGTAGAAATCTAATGGTATTTTCAGAAACTGTCAGTGGGGGAAACTACAATCCAACTCTCTATAAATGATACTGTGTTATTCAGAAACCTGAACAAGAGCCTGCAGAATGCCATATAGCTATCAGGGAGCAATCCCAGCTCCTTTGTACCTGTATAGAAATACCAACGAACCTAAACATTTTGCTATACACAAGACTGTTGGTCATTCCCAGGAGAAAATACTTGCAAATCATATACCTGAAAAGGAGTTAATATCCAAAATATATAAAGGACTCATACAACTCATCTCAAGTATTTCCTACCACAATGGATCTCCTATCAGAACCATGCGCCAGCATCTGAATCAGAGAAAACATGTTACACCATTGCTTTGTCTAGAACAGTGGCTTTAAATCAAGTGGAGGAGGTAAAGGTGGTTTTGCCCCCTTAGGACACATTTGATCTCGTCTGGAGACACTTTTGATTGTCACAACTAAAAGAGGGCAGCCATCTAATGGGCAGAGGGAAAAGATGCTCCTAAACATTCTGCAGCACACATGACAGCCCCCTACAACAAACAATTACAGGGACGAAATGCCAGTAGTGCCAAAGCTGAGAGACCTTGGCCCAGAAAAATCTATGGTTTTCCATTTAGAATTATAGCTTATCTTTCAAAATTTTCATGTATGTCTTTGTAACATTTTATAGATATTTCCCAGCAGAAACCCTGTATAAAGACATTTCTACTCTCACTTGTCTGAAAAAAGGAAAACTTCAGTTCTAAGGGCCCCACTGTAAGCCACTTTACAAGGGTGCTGTCAAACACCACTTCTTTCTAAGTAGAATTTCACATACAGTCAAAATCAGATTCAGAAATCTGTTTTACAATGATTTGTATTTTCTTAAGTTAAAATAATGGTAAAGCCTTTGAAATAAATACAATTCATTGCGTACATTTAAAAGTACATTATGATTGAAAAAATATCTTGAGACTTTTTACTGAAATCAGCATTTCCTGGACTTCCCTGGTAGCTCAGCACTAAAGAATTTGCCTTCCAATGAAGGAGATGCAGGTTTGATCCCTGGGTCTGGAAGATTCCTTGGAAAAGGAAATGGCAACCCACTGCAGTACTCTTGCTTGGGAAATCTCATGGACAGAGAAGCCTGAAAGGCTACATACAGTTCATGGGTCACAAGAATTGGACACGACTTAGCAACTAAACAATAACAAATCAATGCTTCATATCCATTCTGAAAAGAATTGTTTCCTGGTATAAACTAATTCCTTTTTGGGACACACTTCTACTGCCCAGTTCATCTTCAGTTCAGTTCAGTTCAGTTCAGTCACTCAGTCATGTCTGACTCTTTGCGACCGCATGAACCGCAGCACGCCAGGCCTCCCTGTCCATCACCAACTCCCGGAGTTAACTCAAACTCACGTCCATTGAGTCAGTGATGCCATCCAGCCATCTCATCCTCTGTCGTCCCCTTCTCCTCCTGCCCCCAATCCCTCCCAGCATCAGAGTCTTTTCAAATGAGTCAGCTTTTCGCATCAGGTGGCCAAAGGATTGGAGTTTCAGCTTTAGCATCAGTCCTTCCAATGAACACCCAGGACTGATCTCCTTTAGGATGGACTGGTTGGATCTCCTTTCAGTCCAAGGGACTCTCAAGAGTCTTCTCCAACACTTGATAAATAATAAATATATTATGCTACTCAATCTCAATAAACTTTGGCCCCCTGATGCAAATTACTGATGCATTTGAAAAGACCCTGATGCTGGGAAAGACTGAAGGAGGGAGGAGAAGGGGACAACAGAGGATGAGATGGTTGGATGGCATCACTGACTCAATGGACATGAGTTTTGGTAAACTCTGGGAGTTGGTGATGGACAGGGAGGTATGGCTTGCTGCAGTCCATGGGTCACAAAGAGTTGGACATGACTGAGCAACTGAACTGAACTGAATGGGAAAAGAAAAAAGTAGACATGGCCATTTTACTGTTGTCATCTAAAATGAGTTCATTTTCTAGCTGTTCATTAGCAACAAAAAGAAGTCTGTGTTTCTAAGAATGGGCAGGATTAACACAATACAGTGTTAATTACAGTACATGATTATTTTACTAGCGATAGCTACACAAATGACATCTGACTTGGCCTTTGTATATATAAAGTATTATAAAGTTTCTTTTCTTGTAGCCAATTTTATACCTATTAAGAGAGAAAAGTCTATGTGACAGGAGTGTTGTGAACTTTTGAAATGCAATTATGGTAAAGTAGTTTGGATTCAGTGAATTTAAAATATAGCAAGATAAATTTAACACATTATCTTCCAAGCAAGATATACCAATCTCTTGCTTGGCTACTGTACAGTTTCTAAGAAACAGGGATATCAAGGTAAAGTGAAATCTGCAGTAAAAGAGACATTCTCAGTGAAAAAGTGGTAAAGTAATCTGTGTTGACATATGGAAACTGAGTTATTTCCTTTAGTAAATTTATCCATACTGTATATCATTACAGAATCATACAGTTGTAAAAGAAGAGAGATCATCTTGTGTTGCTTCCTCATCCTGAGAGTGATGAAATGAATCTATAGACATTACTTTACTCTCAAGTTCTGAAATTCAGAAGGAGTCAGATTTATATAACTCATGTATTTCAACACTCATTTCATTAGTAACTTTACTAATGGGATAAAATATTTGGGAAAGAATTTGGAGACTACTTAAAATGCTGACGAATTTGAGAAGACTTTAGATAAGTTTCAACATAATATGGAAGATAATGAAGAAAGAAAACAAAACAGTTGGTTCTCTGGATAACCATTGCAGCAATTCCTCACGTAGCCTAGTAGTCCGGTCTCTGACTTGGGAGTTTGTGAACAACAGCCAGGACATGGAAGCAACCTAGATGTCCATCAGCAGATGAATGGATAAGAAAGCTGTGGTACATATACACAATGGAGTATTACTCAGCCATTAAAAAGAATACATTTGAATCAGTTCTAATGAGGTGGATGACGCCTGAGCCGATTATACAGAGTGAAGTAAGCCAGAAAGAAAAACACCAATACAGTATACTTACACATATATATGGAATTTAGAATGATGGTAATGATAAACCTGTACGCAAGACAGCAAAAGAGACACAGATGTATAGAACGGCCTTTTGGACTCTGTGGGAGAGGGAGAGGGTGGGATGAGTTGGCAGAGTGGCAGTGTAACATGTATGATTAAAAAAAAAAAGACCTCTAGTTATACCTGATGCTAATCTGCAGAGAGGCACCAGAGAAACTAAATTTTCAGGCCAGCAAAACCGAAGTCCAGATTATTAACTCAAAACATTCCAATTAGGATGATCCTGCCCTCATTCAAATGTCTAATATGAGAGCAGCAGGGAAAACAGGTTTTCTTCTGGAGCAAAACCTACAAAGCATATAGCCCCACTTTGCCCAAGAGAGAAATGTGTTTTATCAGTCCTACATCTATATGTTTCTTTGAGCAAACATTGTGTCATTTACAACATTGGTCCATGCCCTCTAACTCAATAGAAAATAACTAAGAAGGGGGAAAAAATTCTAATAATAACATACTATGAGATACAAAGTAGAGAACATACATCTGCTTGCTTATCTAGCCACTTGTACAAACAATATGACTCCAGGGCATTCCCAGGAGCAAATTCTGTGCTTCAGTTCTCCATTAGGAATATAGTATATTTTGTCCATTTTATGGAACAATTACCTATTACAATGGTTAATATTACATGTCAACTTGACCAGGCTAACAGATGTCCAGATAGCTGTTAAAATGTCATTTCTGGGTGCATCTTGGAAAGTATTTCTAGACAAAATTAGCATTTGAATTAGGAGACTGAGTAAAGAAGATCCATCCTCACCAAAGTGGGCAACTATCCAATCTGCTGAGGGCTTGAATTGAACAAAAAGACAGAAAAGGGAGAATTCCCTCTCTCTTCTTATCTTCTTGAGCTGGGATGTTCATGTTCTCCTGCCCTCAGAGCTCCTGTTCTCTGGTTTTTGGACTCTAAGACTTACACTAGTGACCCTTCAGACTCAGACTGAACTGTATGCTGGGTTTCCTGGTTCTCCAGCTTGCAGAAGGCAGACTGTGGGACTCCTTAGCCTTCATAACCATGTGAGCCAATTGTTATAACAAATCTCCATATATATCAAGTATTTCACAACTCTCTTTGGCAATTAAGCAAAGACTTGTAACAATCTGAGGAAGCATTAAGAAAAATGACTAAATAAATCTTGGTTAATAGTGAGCTTTGTAGCATTTTAATTTGCTCTATTCACATTCTCTTCTACCAGATCCACAGAGAACTTGAAAACAGCAATCTCACATCCACAGTAACTGTGAATGCTAGGAGCCTAGCAGCCTCCAGGAGGAGGCAGACAGGAGAAGGTAAACATTTTGGAGCTCCCAAAGTCCCATTAGCAGAGATGTATTATTTGGTTTATCTGGCAGCACCCTGGGAAAACATCATTCACAGGGCTTGCCTTTATTTGACCCAATGTAGCAACCGTTTACTATAAAAACTCTGTCCTAAAAAAGGTTTGCTAAAAACAGTCAGTGGTAATATTTAACATGGCAACTGCCTGAGCTCTGAGACTAGTTAGATATAAAAAGAGATTGACCAAAAAACAGAAAAAATTCTCAAAAGACAAATCTGGGAAATTATATGTACATATGAGGCTTTAAAGGTGCCCTTGGTACCAGTATTAAAAGAATACTGGTCCCCTCCAGTATTCTTGGGCAACCCTGGTGGCTCAGACAGTTAAGAATCCACCTGCAATGTGGGAGACCCAGGTTCAATCCCTGGGTTGGGAAGATATCCTGAAGAGGGCATGGCAACCCACTCCAGTATTCTTGCTTGGAGAATCCCTATGGACAGAGGAGCCTGGCGGACTACAGTCCATGGGGTCGCAAAGAGTAGGACACAACTGAGTGCTAAGTACAACAGCTGTTTTCAGAGGGCTTCCTAGATTGGCACTAGTAGTAAAAACTCACCTGCCAATTCAGGAGACGTAAGAGATGCGGGTTTGATCTTTGGGTCAGGAAGATCTCCTGGAGAAGGAAATGGCAACCCACTCCAGTATTCTTGCCTAGAGAATCCCATGGACAGAGGAGCCTGGCAAGCTATAGTCCATAGGGTCACAAAGGGTCGGACACAATTGAAATGACTTAACACACCAACTTAATACATCAAAGCTTTAAAAAGCTTTGGCATATTTCTGAGAGATACAGTATATTGTCTTCATACACAGAGCTGTGTGGAGGCCTAGGTAATATTTGATTTGGCTTTAATCTCATATCTCTAACTCACCTTGAAACTCTGTGCAAGCAGGAAGTAAAGATTAAGGTGGAGTTGTAAAATACTGGAAGGTTGAAAGCATAACCAAAAATACAGAGCCCTAGAGCAAAGACTGAGAGACTTGTTGATTTGAAGCATTTAAAGAAATCCCTCTCAATCATTAGCAGACCATTAAGCAAACTAAGCAGCAACTTTAGTGGCCACATACAACAAAGAATACAGACTTGACAAAATTATTACACGGAAGTCACTATACAAGCAAAAAGAGACAGCAGTAGCAACAACTATGACAATAACAACAAAGAGCAATAACAACAAAAAAAAAAAAAACCTGGGCAGGAGGAGAAGTCAAATTTCCTAAGATCCCACATTTTACTACTTAAAAGGTCCAGTTTTCAACAAAATTTATAGAGACAGACAGGTAAGAAGGAAAGTATGGTCAATACACAGGGGGAAAAATTGAAAGCAGTAAATGCCATCTTTCCCAGAGGTAACCCAGATGTTAGACTTACTAGACAAAGATTTTGTGTGTGTGTGTGTGTGTCTCAATAAAACTTTACTTACAAAAACAAGCTTTGGCCCCAAAGGTCATAATTTGTCAACCTTTAGTCTTGCTTTTAAGTTTCCACCCTGCCCTGTTTCCTCTGTCTTTTTTTTT